>JAQGAK010004549.1:0-11975 GCA_034696945.1 Lipothrix lubbocki
AAATCATATAGATTGCCTATGGAGCACATGAATTATTTTGGGCCATTGACGTAAAATCCATATTTGGTTGCACCACGAAAACAATTACATTATTTTATTATAATATAAAATTACACATAACAACTATTTCAAAAATCGAATAAAGTTATATACATTATTTATTAATATTGTAGGAATTTTGAAGTCGTTTGACACAATATTTTCCTTTGGCGCACCTATTACAGTTTAATCATGTTGTGTATTAGTGAAAAATTAGAATGTATTTGAATAAAATAAACATTTTATCCATTTAGAAATTATTGCTGTATTGCTCCAAAAGCATGCGCATTTTAGCAACAACAAAATCAAATGGAGTCTCATATCTGCATTCTTAGCAAGATTAAAGTTAGAGTGAGAGTAAAAGATAAATAGGTTTGACCCGGAAGTTTATCATTTGTATTGTTTGTAAGCATCAAGCTAATTCTACAAGGTAGTTATTCTTCAGTTTTTATTTATGTGTTAACGGAAATATTAACATGTAAAATGTATTTAAATACCACACAAAACTTTTTTGTTGTGATGAAAGAGTTAATAAGTAAAGTGAATGATTACAAAACCGGATATAATGGGAAAAGATATTGCTCGGGAAATAATTTGTGATTCATTATTATTGATATTGCAACAACGTTCAACACATTAATCAAATTATTTCAAAAAATATTCAAAAAGCATATTTCAAAACGTTGAACTACAGGATAGCAGGAGTTAAATTTAATTATCAATTTTGCAATTATTCACGGACGGACAAAATGCAAAAATATTACGTGAACAACTTTAAGTGCTATATAGTTGAAATAGAGTAATTGAACGATACGAATACAAAACCTCGAAAATCGGGAAATAAATACAAATAATACGGTTGCTATAGAATAATAATTATTATACAAATTGATACAAACAATACTAAAAGATTTTTAAGAATCACAATAAGTTTTAAAATTTATTTTAGCATGTTTTTAATAGTTCTATTGTATGCACTCCTCCATTTTAATTTGAGCTCCTCTATTGATAAGTGCTCATCAGTGGTAATAAGAAAACTCAGGGGTGTGTAATCAAAAGATAATGGCGCATAAAGAACAAAAAGGTCATTGACCTATATTCTTTTCATATTCTCTACTAAATCAAGTGTATCTCACTTAATCCGATGCACTTGAAATTTGAATTATTTACTTTATTATTTATTGTACTAAATTTTCTTATACGCTGAATTAAACGATTGTCTTTAGATCATATTCAGCACTGAGTTCTTGTACAGTTGTCAAACTTTTTGGTCCATTTCGTTATTGGATTCTTATGTGAACGAAACCATCTTGGACGTTATCATTCGTACTACACCTGATTGCATCAGCCAAAAGGCAAAAAATGTTAAAATTCTGGATAGACATACGCTTTTTGGTTGAAACTATGATGTACGAAATAATAAATTTAGATTATTTGGACAAGACGGGATATACACTTTTAATCCGTACGACGTGAGAAGTGCTGAAGTGTTTACGATAAGAACTTCAATATTGAATTATTTACTTTATAATTGATTGTGTATAAACCGTGCATATTATTTTTAATTAAATATTTTAAATTCTACTCTCTGCGTAACTCCCGTTAGGCTAACACAGAGAGAAAAATTGTTTTCAGATGCACGATATCCTGCTGATGATACTCAGTACTGAGTTCGTGTACAGTTGTCAAACTTTTTCGTTCATTTCGATATTGGATTCTTATGTGAACGAAACCATCTTGGACGTTATCATCCGTACTACACCTGATTGCATCAGCCAAAAGGCCAAAAATGTTAAAATTCTGGATAGACATACGCTTTTTGGTTGAAACTATGATGTACGAAATAATAATTTACTCGAACTTCAATATTGAATTATTTACTTTATAATTTATTGTAATATTAAACAAATAAATATTAAACACCTATTCCCTTACAAGTAATGATTGTTGACAACTTTATTAATTTTCGCTCCTTCTTTAAAGAAAACGTTTACCTTTATAAGATGATGATAGTGAAGAAAGAGTATCCGGTGATTAGCGAGATCATTCGTAAAACTTAATTATAAAGACAATTTTAATGCCCTTTATAATCAAGCAGGAAGAATGACCTAATACAAAATTTGCACGATTAGCTGCTAAATATTCTTATGCTTCAGAACTTTCCAATCCTGAATCTGGCGATCTATTTGCTATAAATTTCTAATTAATAATGACACAATAAAAACAATTTGCTAATAATTAGCAAACCTCACTTCGAGTGGTTTAGGAATTCGCACTTCGGAATTTCAAATTTGATGCTAAATTTGCGCGGGATCCGCACTCGCCCTGAATTTAGCACTTCCATAAGCATAACAAGTATACTCCAAAGCACAAATAATACAAGCACTTTCTCCCGAACCAAACTGTCATAGCCAGGTCAGCAAAAGACCCGCGAGCCTTTAAGGTATTTCCGGTGTGAAGTAAAAATAATAGCGACGAGATGGCGCTTGATGCTTCATATCAAAACGTGTTTATTTACATTATTTTAACATTTACAACGTATCTTATATCATTTATTATTGTATATAACAATTTTTGTAACAAGTAAATAATAATATAAAAGTATTTATTGCATCAATAAACATTAAACTAAATTAAGGTTTTTTCTTTGCGACAAACTGAGTCAAGTTATCATAAAAGATAAATTTCTGAGGATCACTAATGTACCGCATTAATGACCGCAAATCCTTTGCTTTCTCAGGCTTTATTTGTATTGGGGCCATGTTAGACTGAAGTAAATCAACGTTTAAAAAGGATGGAATTGTTTGGGGAATGACGTTACGTTTTTGACGGAGACCAAATTTTTTCCAGTCAGCATCACCATGTGCTGTTTTTGCTTGGATGATATTTGGATCTTCCCGTGAGTACCGAAAGCAAAGATATTTCGTCACTTGTAGGGAGTTTGGAAGGCAAAGAAGTGTTGCAAGTGAGTTGAAATCCAAAAAATCTATCATCGTCATTCTAGTTACCAGGAATGGATTGTTTACTCGGGCTGTTTGGATGACTTCATCAATATCTGCAGGGACAATCGGGCGAAGATTTCGGAAACGGGTTTCTATCAATCCAAAATCTCTGTCGCAACTCATGTATGAGTGACCAGTACAAAAAAATTTGTGGTCAACTTGGGAAAAATATTTTTTGTCAACCAAAAACTTCAAGAAAAATAGCATATACGAGTTATTAAATTGGCCGATGCATCGATCAGACCAGATTATAAATTCCCGAGTCTCATGTTCAAGCAGGATTTGAAACTTTTCGGTAACATATTTCCAGATGCAACTAATAACATCTCGAGATGAGTGCCTCGATACTGTCTCATCCCAAACATACATGAGCGCATTTGAAGTAGCTGTCTCATGAATTCCTAAGTTGAAAGTACTTAAAGTGCGTCTAAAGTATTCTTCGCAACATGTAAGTTGTGGGACGAATAATACCTGCATGTACCAGAATTATTAGCATATTTATATCTTTAAATCTAAATGCCCTCACCTTTTCCATGTCTACTGTGATGGAGAATATTCCTTTGCTGGGGTCATTTTTGTCTTGAGCATGACATCGTTTGGCACCTTCCGCCAAAAGCAAATGATCTGAGTATTCATTTTGAAGCTTGCGCTTCCTTGCTTCTGAAGGCTCACGACTAATTTGGGCTACAAATACATCGCAATCTCCGCAAGTATCGGTGCGGGGATTACCAATTCGTAGGTCCAAATTTTTAAATGTATCACGGTATGCATCTAGCGAACAACTTATCTTTTCTTCGCGCTGCCTTAGCTGATTGAATTGAGCATGCATCCGAGATATTGATAGCCCAGCATCAAGATATCGCCTCTCTGAGCCACCTTCTCTGCGACAATAATGGGATTCTTGCATGGGAAAGGACATAATATGTGCCTTGATCTCACTTCGTAATGCTTTTGTAATCATTCGAGGATTTACACCTTTGGTTGTACCTCGTTTATCATCAAAGCACGTGTTTCCAATTTTAAGCTTGACTTTGATTGTTCGTAGCCTGGTTTCTTTGATTTGAAAAATGTATCTAAACATTTTCTCGCACACCTGATGACGAAATCCGTTTATTTTAATCCAGTACCTATTGATAAAGGATTATGAGTTCCAAAATAAAATAATCTACAAATTCTTTACTTTTGTAGTTAATGCTTACAAATAGGTAAAGCATTTGCGAGAAGTGCTTGGGTCAACTTTGCGTTCTACAGGTCTTTTAAAATCAATGCTGTCGGCTATGAACCTATTTTGCCCTTTAGAATCCATTTCATAAAACTCTTTAAAAAGTTTTTGAAATGTATTCCCAGGTAAGTTGCATCCTGTTTTGGTGCATACACACTGCTTTTCCTGTATATAATATAATATATTTTTGTATATAAATAATTAAATAGTTTATTTGTTATAAGTACACGTGATTTAAAGGCATATTTACACACCCCTGAAGGAATTTCTTTAGCGGGTTGAACTTCACCCTCTCTTGGTCCTTGCACTATCTCATACTGAAGTCCAGCATCCTTCCGCCGTTTGTTTTTCTTTTTTTTCCACTCAAATGGATTGCATTTTCTTTTCTTGCCCCAGTTCATGCCAGCAATGTCTGCCCTTGAAAGCGTAATCCCATCGCTTGAAGTCATCATACCAAGTGCCTTATTCCTTATCTATTTAACTAAATTAAATTTTTGCACTATTTTCCATGTTAGTGATAGAATGATAAAGTAAATAATTCGCCTAGTTTTTCGTAGACGAGATTTTTTAAAGTTTTTTAATGGCGTGTAAATTAAATAATTTTTTCAAAATTTAAAATTCCACATTTAAAAATAATCAACATGCAGATTCGCCATAGTAGCTACAATTAACTTTTTTACATCCGATATTCGATGTTTTGTATCCTTTTCCCACAATTGTACATTTGAATTCATAAGGATTACAACAATAGTAATAATTACTCTTGTTGTAATTCTCATTATAATAGTAATTATTATTTTTTGGAACTCCATCTTGAAGGTACATAGTGTTGAAAACTAATAATTTTCTAATTTAATTTTTTTTATAAAATCCCACTGAAAATTGAATTTATTATCTATAGTCTTGTTTTTCTTCAATTTAATCATCTGGTTTTAACGCCGTTTGTCGGAATGTAAAGAGGGCTTCTTCGACTCAAACTTGGAACCGTTGTGCAATATAATTCGAGCCTAAAATTCGTACAAAATTGTTAGTTGTTAGAGCAAAAAAGTGTAAAATTTTGTACTTCAGCGCCAAAAATTTACAAATACTATGTCAATTTTTGACTTTTTTGTACATTTTTAGGTCTTTTAATTATCCCTGACGGACGGTATGGGAAACAAAAATTTAGAATCTAAAGATTCTTTAGGGTAACTTTTTCTGCTGAATTCGAAAAAAATGTCTAATCTTCGCTTGTTTGCTGAAGTAAAAAACTGAATTTTGACCACTAACTCACATATGTTGATAAGAAGAAATGCAAATTTTTTCAAAACCCGAAAAAACGGACCGATAGAATTTAATTTCCTTTTATTTAATTCCACGGTCATGTAAATCGGACAAGTGGTTTACGCCCTATCAGCAAATCCCCGGAAGCCTCTTCAAAGCATTTCGTGCTAAAATTTAAATACATGGACATTGAAAACAAAATAAATTCTGTGCACAAATGGGTCTGTTTGAATGCAACCCATCTATGAGTTTTTGATCTTTGCGGAGTTACCAAAGAAAATCGGGTTTTGGGTTTTCAGGGTTGGTCTGAAATTGCTGCTTAAAAATTTATCCTGCACTTGGACTTTACATTGGGAAGAATTCGTATAGAAGCAGCAATTTATATTTTTATTTAGGTATTACGCCACTCACTTTTTACAACCACCTCTTGGCTAAGTTCAAGGTCTGTAATAGTGAAAGGTCTAAAGTTGTCTTCAGTTACTTCAACAACTGTTTGACGGTTTTATTTGCTTTATGGGTATAATTACATGCAATTTCCTATATTCACATTTAGCTACTCAAGGTGCAAGATGGGTTATCTCCATTATTCTGAAATGCGAGATGGGTTTATGGACCATGATTTTGCCGAAAAGTAGATTAACGCATTTAAAAAGCATAGAAATCTCCAATTAACGCCCCAATAAGCATTTAAAATAATAATTGCGCATTTGAACTCATGAGAATTACTAAGGCAATAATTATTCTTCGCAATTGCATTTCAAAGTTTGCCCTGAGAATTTTTAATTTCCATTTTTTATGTTTGGTAAAATTCTACTGATATTGAAATTTATTTTTTAGTTTTTTTTTCTTCGATTTAATTATGTAGTTTTGACGCCATTTAGCGAAATATAATCCGGTTGGGACACTGTGTAGTTTGTAGCTAAACGCCCTAGTAAAATTGGTTCAAAGTTGGAACTTTCAGTCTGTAATGCTGGAGTCGATATGTTCAAATAAAATTTTCGATGTTTGTCCAAAAATAAAAAATAAAGGCGTTAGGAACTCAAAACGCTCGGAATTTAAATGAAATGGAATAATTTTTTTGCAAGGATACTTAAATGCAGACGGTCTTGTTTTTATTTAGCGATAAACGAGAATTGTAAAATGTTTTTGTAAAGTACAAATTTAGACTCAGAATTTAGGAGAAAATTCTGGTGAACATGTATTTATAATTTCCTGTACAAATTTATTTTATTATCAGCATTGAAGCTATGTAATTACTTTTGCGTACCACCAAACAATTTTAATTTAATTACATAATAATATTCCAGGAAATTTCCTTTTACGATTAAAATTCCTAAAATAAAGTGACAACAAAATAATAATTTAATAATGCTCAAATATTTATTCGGATCTTTCATTTCATTGTTTACTTGACCCATACACAATAGCAAACAAATGATTAACTGTAACTACAGCGAGTTTGAAATTTAGAATTCTGTGAGATTAAAATCTACACACTAAAAATCAAGTGGATGATGTCATAATCCTTTGATTCTTTGTCAATAACTGGAGGAAACCCAAAGTAAATATTATTACTAGTATTACTGAAAAGCTATACTTAGGAATTTTTTGTAAAGAAAACAAATTAATTTCAATTTAATCTAGCATAAAATATATGGATCGCTTATATGGAACACATGAACTGCTTTGGATAATTAACGTTAAATCTCTAATTGGTTGCACAACAATTAAATAATTTTAATGTTGAAATTACATAATGCAGTTATTTCATAAATCGAATTATTTTTTAATTGTAGTAAGTTTCAAGTCGTTTGACAAATTTTGTTTGTGTCTCGTCCCATTCGGTATGTAAAATTAAACACATTGTGTATTGGAGTGTTGTACTTGTATATATTTGTGAATTGGCTAACTTCTACCGCTGTAATGCGGCTTATACCGGGGATGACGCAAATTCCGAGACCAAATATTTATTAAAGCATTTTTAGCTTAGAAATGTTTTTTTGGTTTATTATTTTTTATTTTATTTTAGTACTGAATTTTGTAAAGTATTTTAAATATTTTCACGCCGTTTGTAATTGATTAGAATGAATTTAATACATGTAGCTGCAAGTTAAGTAATCGTTCAAATAAAAATTCACGAAAGCTTGTGAATTAACATATACATTACATTGGAATTTGTCACACTAAAACATTCGTTTGTAGTTGTTGAACAATCAATGGCAATGTTAATAATCCCTTTAATAATTTGTTAGCGGCACCCTATGAGTTTCTAAACTACACATTGATAATACAAAATTTTTCATGGTTTTACGCCGTTCATATGTATTATAGGTTGTTTCAATGGTGCAGGAAGCACTTGCAGTTCATCACAAAATTGTGGTAAAATGCAAATAATTCTGGGAATCCTAAATTTTATGCGTAAGCATTTTGGTAACAGATGATCACTTTGAAGTCTAAATATTTATTTGGAATTTTGATTTTATTTTTACCTTGGCCCTGCTAACAAAAAAGACAAATATATGATGAACAACATTACACAAGCAATTTAAAATTGTAGTACAACTGTTATTTTAGGGTTGCAAAAAGATCTTTAACTTATTTTGATTTTCTTCCGGGTAATACGGTTTAAGTGCATATAAAAACTGGTGATTTTGAGAAAAACTAAATTGATAATTTTTATTTAATACAATTGATTATTTAAAATTTAAATATATTTAATTTATTAGAAATTCATCATTGAACACATACAGAAATGTCCTAATTCTTTTCCAATAATATTGTAAATCATGCGAGTAAATAAAATATGTACACATCAAAATATCGGTATTTCAACGCCGTTTATAAAAAATTTGGAGTATTTACCCCGGTCAAAACACGTATAGTGGGACGCTTCTGAGTTGTTCCAGCAATCGATGTCTTACCTAATGAATTGATTGGAGTGCATAAATTGCTTTAAAAATGTCAAACTCAAAAACCAATAAAAGCATGTGTATTTGGAACTATTTGTAGTAATTTTCAAGTCGTTTTTTACAAAATTATTTGTTATATGCAATTATTCTATTATTTTTGCGTAGTTTAGAATCACAAAATTTGCGAAATAAATACAAACAAATTTTCAACTTGTAATTTGTCCCATTGTAGCACGTTAAAGCGGCGAGCTTTAAGTCGGTAAAGTTGCAAATTCAGAGTTTAACAATATTCTTTAGCTTCGTGATGTTTTTTGCTGGCTTTAACTAATTTCCTATTTTATTTTAGTATTGCATTTTTTTCATTGCAATTCTAACTTACAAGTAAATGGTTTGGAGTGCCGGAGAGCTACGGACTTGAACTTTTTACTGGATGTAGGTATTAGGTACACAACTGAAACAAACACAAAAGTTCGTGCCAGTTCGCCCTTGTGTTGAAGTTAGAGACAATTAAAGGTGTTGGGTCGGTTAAAACGCCGAATGCGAGAAATTGAGTATAAAGTTAGCTCGACTTTCCCGCTGAAACAAGAACAAATTTTAGTAATTTCCGTGTATTTAATTATGTGAAATCAGCGTTAAACTAATGTTTAAAACGATTTGTTGTTCTTATGCTTTTATCATGTGAAGCTTTAAAACATTCGCCGACTTTCGAAAATTTATATTTCTTATGCAAAATAACACGGGAAATTTTAAAGAAGACGTACTACTTCTAACCGACCCAACACCACGAACTTTTATGCTTGTTTCAGTTGTGTACCTAATACCTACATCCAGTAAAAATTTCAAGTCCGTAGCTCTCCGGCACCCCAAACCATCTACTTGTTAGTGAAATTAAAAATTTTAAACGAAATACTTTAAAACAATAAATCCGGAATTTTAGAAATTAAGCATATGAGACACTGGGACCATCAAATAACGTTTAAATATTTATATTAAATTTACACGCAAGTAATTTGATTAAATATTATTAACATTTATTTTGGATTGATATTTAATTTATATTACAAATTATGTATTTTAATTTATTTGAAAAATAAATTTAGGAATGCAAAATTCAAAATTCATATTAGTTATTTAAAAAATTAATACGTCACTTCAGAACTAATAAATGTAAATAAAATAAGCTCAATTTCAATGCTAAACTCAGTCAGTTCTCCTTCTCAAATTATATGCGGATGGCTTGGAACAAATGGTTTGCTTATATAGAAACAATTAACGCAAAATTCCATTTTTCTTAAAACGACGAAAAGAATTAAATAATTTTATTAGATCGTATAATTCTTACAGATATTTCAAAAATATAATAGAATTTTTAATTTGTTTAGTAATTTTGAAGTCGTTTGATAAAATAATTTAATTCGCAGGACTTCACCTCAATTGCTATGTGGTTTTCAACAGTGGCGTAAATTATTTTTCAAAAGTTTAGAAATTTAATTATAAGATTTAAATAGTTACGTGAATGGGAGAGGAAAATGCAAAAGTTTGTAATTTTCCTCCTTTTAAAGCGGTTTTTTGTCGGAAGGGACACAAAATAATTAATAAATTAGGTATTTAGAAAAATAAATTTTTTGCTTCGTGATGTTTTTGGCTTTATTATTGGCTGTATTTTATTTTAGTATTGAATTTGGTAAAGTATTTTGAATATTTAAACCTAAATTAGGTCTGAAGTTTACCTTTTTTTCTAAAATTATTATTTTTTAACGTAATTTGTCAACAGATAACTAACGCTAATTTTGCTTATCGAAAGTCACCGAGAGATTAAATGTTTTCGGGCAGACTACTAAAATTCATCGGGAAAAAACCTTGAAAATTATATTTATTTGTGTAATTTACACTTAAATAATTTAATAATTGATGCTCATTACAATAATAAAGCAATAGATTATTCTTAGCAATTTCATTATAAGGTTTGTCTTGAAAATTTACAAATGCCTATTTTTATTTCTGATGAAATTCCACTGAAATTTAGATTTATAAATATATTTTTTAGTTTTGCTTTTCTTCAATTTATTTATCAAGTTTTGACGCCGTTTGGGCGATTGTTCTTGATAATGTTGCTATATTACAATGTCCTCGTTGGAATCGTAAGGTTGAATACGTTTCTTTAGCAATATTAATTTTCAGTACTCAATGCCGGAGTGAATGATTTTAATTTAAACTTATTATTTTGTTAATATTTGCTCTAAAGTTTGTTTTAATTTCACGAGAATTTGAAATGCTCAGAATTTATTAAACCACGTTAAATTTTTTTTTGCGGGGCACTGCAACACTGTTGTCATTATTTTTTGTAAATTCTTGTATAATCCACAAACAACTAATAAACTGCTAGAGTGCAAAACAAATTCTTGATCAATTACATTGTAAATCATGCTTGCAAATTGTATATATTGACATTAAAACATACATATGCATTTCCACGCCGTTTATAGAAAGTTTTTATTCCGTTACATTCACAATCAGATTAATTGTTGGATCAAATAGGCATTTTTGCAACCAGGAAGTTCATTTGACGAAAATGGAAATTAACAAACCACAGCTGTCCGGAAAAGTTGGACACAAATGAAGCTTATTATTAATTTATAATATAAATAATCAATTAAATTTACAAAATAAATAAAAAAAATGTAAATTCGATAATAAAAATGGATAATATTAAAATACATAAAATAAAATATGATAATTATAGCTCATCTACCTACTTCTATCGCAGAAATCCTAACCTCCGGTTTATCATAATTGACATTGATGTCTAAAAAATTTCCACTTCAACAATTCAGAGCTCGATATTGATACAAATTATTTAAAAATGTATAACTTGAATACGAAAATATCCATTAAAAATTTACGAAAGATTCAAAATTAGAAAATATATCCCAATTAAATTTTTCATATACAAAAATTCATTTGTAGTTATTAGTAACAATGAGCAATGTTAATAATCCCGTTTATAATATTTTTATGGCTCCCAATCCCATTTATAAACCAAATTGATAGTGCAATATTTTCCATGTTTCTACGTCGTTTAAATTTATTGTGTGGTGAACCCAGGTTCCTCTCGGACTGCTGAGCCGAGAGGTTCTAAGCTATGGCTCTGAGCCTACACTTATATAAGTGATTAGTGGTAGCTCCTGGCGTCCACTATAACCGCCACGATTGAATGGTCAATCCAACTGTAAGGGCAGCCGGTACCCTGACGCCGAAATGTCATGGCTGTAGGCCCATCCTTACTCTCTGAGGACGGATAGTCTAACTACTGGCTGCTGTTTTCCAGTTCGTGCACGGTTTCCACCAAAATCCACACCAAGACTCAACCCCGCCAGGAGCTACTCACCATCACACTCAGCTGCACAGAGCACACACACACTATCATTACACACATAAGTATGCCTAGGATACACACAGGTCAGAAAGACATTTGTTATATTTGCCATAGATCAGATGCCAGGAAGTTAGCCATAAAATGTGCTAATTGTACAGATTTTT
>JAQGAK010004550.1:0-11970 GCA_034696945.1 Lipothrix lubbocki
AACCGAAATCAATCGTACTACAGTGCAAACATTGCAAATACACAACTTATTGGAATTCACACTTGAAAAATCACTTGATCAGCAATCACCAGGATCTATACGAAATTTACAATTGTGATTTATGTGGTTATAAAGCCGTGCATAAATCCTCATTACGAAGTCACAAATTTTATGCGCACCATCCTAGCGCCAATAAATTAAGTTGTGAATTATGTAACTTCACGACGGTAACAAAACAACATTTAAAGAAACACTTGGAATCCAAACATGACAAGGAGTATAAATATAAATGTGATGCATGCCAATATGAATCGACAAGTAAAAATAATCTTCAGGCACACAAAAGGAGTAAGCACAATCTTCACCAGTTTAATTGTAAGCAATGCGAGTACAAAGCTAAAACAAAACAACTATTGCTGATACACGTGAAAACTGTACACACAGAGTCACCAAATATCTACAATTGTGATTTATGCCAATATAAAACCAAAAGCCCAAGTTATCTACAAAGCCATAAATGGCAGCAGCACAAACCTGTTAGAATGCACAAGTGTGAATGGTGCGATTATAAATCCACAATAAGTACGAATTTAAGGAGACATATGAAGCGTAAATCTAGTTGTAAACAATCCGTGACCAAAGACAATAGCATCAAATATACATGCAAAGTTTGTGATTTCCAAAGCAACGAAAACAAAAACATTGCTTTGCATTATGTAAATAAACATAATTCGCCAAAAGTTGCTTTGAGGAGGTTCAAGAAGGAAGAATCAGGAGGAGCACCAGATGAACAAAAAAGCCGCACAACTGCTTTTGCGTCTAATATACCTAATGATTCTCATTTAGATTGCGCCGGAACTACTCGAAGAATAGCGCGTAGAAAGAACTATGCTGTACAGTTTAAGCAAAGCATTCGGTACAAAATCAAGAGAAAATATTTACATCATTTAAAATTTACGCCAACAACTGGCACTAATTTAATGAAGACCGGAGAATTGAAGATTTCTACGTCCAGGGCGACTGACAAATCAACGGACATTAATGCGTGGACTGCGTATCACTGCACGGAATGCGGCTTTTGTACAGATTCCGAGACACTGCTGGAAAATCACAACGAACAAGAACATAAAACTAATTAAGTTGGAATAGGTAAAAGATAATTTATTAATCAAAGGTTTAGAGAATGTTTTCACTTTTAATTATGTAGGATTATCAATGCAAATTTAAATTATTTGCAAATTTAGGAGCACATTCTTATACAAAGTAACGATTGTTTAATACCAATTTTGGTTTCTTTGCAGTTTCGTAAAGCGTCGCTAGGAAAGTTAAAGTGACACGTCAAGAGGAACAAGACAATAAAGATTTGGGTTTTTTCATCAATTTAGTCAAATGGCTGGGGGAAACTTTATCAAGACCATGGTGGTATACATAATAGCAATATATTTCTAACCTTGTCGACATTAAAAATTTAATCAAACTTCAATATACATACACTGAACTCTTTCTATAAGAAACACTATAAATCAACACCAGTTTCTTATATAGGAACTCTTTTATAGGGAAAGCTAGTATGCATATAATTATGTATGATATGCGGGCCTAAAGAATCTCTTACAGAGAGTTCTCTTATATGGAGATCTTATATAGCGGGAGTTCAGCGTAATATCTTTGCTCCCTGTTGCCAAACCAGCATCACTAGTCCTGAATTCATAACGCATCAGAGCAAAATATAAAATCAGCCACACTGCAGCGTTGGATTTTCCAAAAGTCTGCATGAATGCAGCAGCCGCACTTGTTAGCCTCCTGTCGTTTCCGCTTCCCACTAAACTCCAGTCCCAAAATCAATACATATTCACCCTCCCTCCCAGTTCTATTCAGCATGTCCGTAGCTTTTTCGCGGCTTATTCAAATCGTTGTTAAGAATATTTCGAAATTGCAAAAGCTCTTGATTTTTAACACGTTTTGTGTCCATGAAAGTCTAATGATATTTGTGCACGAGAAAGACATTCAATAAAAGTTGCATGTATTTATAAATGATATATATAGCTAGAAATAAAATTAAAAAACTTCATTTTGTAACTTTAACTGAACGGTATGTATAAACAATAAACTTTTATTTATTTCCAAAGTTTTTTATTGTTGTAAATTACAATTTACTTCTTGTTGCTAAATTTTCAATTATAATTACTTGTGGTGTGTGTAGTTACAGAAATAAATAACACTCGCAGGGAAAAACATTCACAACATGGGCAAACGGCAATCATTGGCATTAAATTGCAAACATTGCAAATACACCACGACATTGAAGTTAAACTTTCAGAAACACATGGTTAGCAATCACGGAAATTTGAAAAATATTTTCAATTGTGATTCTTGCAGTTATAAAACTGATCGTAAAGAATTACTGTGTAAACACAGATGGCATGCACACAACCCTAAGGCAATTATACTAAATTGTGAATTTTGCAAGTACAAGACAAAAACAAACAACACTTCAACAGACACCTAAGCTTCAGACATGGGAATTTGGAGTATAATTACAAATGTGATTTGTGCCATTTTAAAACGAAACATGAACTTTATTTGCACAACCACAAGGAATTAATGCACAATCCTCGCGCATTCAATTGTAATTACGCCGGTAAAATGTGTAGTTATGCAACCAAAATAAAACGGAATCTGCAGAATCATATGCGGAATCGGCATAATTCGAAAGCTAAAATTTATAGTTGTGAATGGTGCAGTTATAAGACGACGCAACGTCATTGTTTAACAGCGCATCTGAATCGCAAATACAGTTGTAAACAAATCGAAAGCAGAAAAAACCACGAACAAACCAAATTTCATTGCAGAGTTTGTGATTTCCAGAGCAATGAAAACAAAGTCATTGCTTTGCATAATATAAAAAAGCATGATGCGCCAAGAATTATTTTGAAGATAATACGGATTAAACAACCAATTGGAGAACTAGTTGAAGGCAATAGATTAGCAACATCAATCATTTCAAACAGAGACAAAGAATATTTGGATAATACACAAATGGTGCAAAGAAAAGCGAGTAGGAAGGACTGTAAGGAACCAGTTAAACAAAACATTCGGTACAGAATCAAAAGGAAATATTTTTTTCATTTGAAAAAAGTAGCTACAATTAAACCCGACGATGCAGTGAGTGGTGAATCGGACAATGCGACGTGTACGACGACGGAGATATTAACAGACCCAGATCCGTGGACTGCGTATCACTGCAAGGAATGTGGTTTCACTACAGATTCCATTACTCTGCTTGGAATGCACATGGAGCAACAATGTTCTAACAAATAGATTACAATTAAAAAACTACAAAATATTGTAGTCTCGTTTTTGTAAACAAAACATTTACCGGAATAAAATACAAAGATTGCATGGAGAATTATTTTCAAATAACAGTTTGGCTTGTAATTGAATTGAAAAATCAACTTTAAAGTTTTGCTTCTTTATTGAATTGATAGTTCATTTGGAGTTGCTAATTAATATATTTAGTTGTCGTAGGAGCTCTGATACATGTTATTTGTGTCAATACGTACATAAATAGAATCCAGCTGGTTGGACATTTGCAACATGGGCAAACTGAATTCATGGACAATAAATTGCAAACATTGCAATTACACTAAAACCTCGCTATAGAAGAACGCTATAAATCACCAAAATCTGCCTCTTATATAGAAATTCTTTTATAAAGAGAGCATAATAAACATGTATGACATGCGAGCCTAAAGTATCTCTTAAAGAGAGAATTCTCTTATATGGAGGCCTTTTATAACGAGGTTCTAGTGTACACCTCTCCTATGACATGGTCCCTCCCTCTTACTACTTTTCACCAACCCAACACCTTTAACTGTCTTTAACTCTAACACAAGGGAGAACTGGCACGAAATTTTATGTTTGTTTCAGTGTGTATCTAATACCCACATCCAGTAAAAATTTCAAGTCCGTAGCTCTCCGGCATCCCAAACCATCTACTTGTAAGTAAGATCCTTTGGGCCCATTTATCATGCATTGTAGTATGCATACTATCTCTGTAGGAAAATTTATATATAAGAGTTTGAATTTGGTGATTTATAGCGTTCTCCTATAGCGAGAGTTGTGAGTCCGCCCTACTTTCCAGCTTGTTAGACGTGCCTCCGCCGTGCTCCGCTAAAATAGGAAATTGAAGTGGGAAATATTGAAGTGGGTGAAGTGAGAGTTAAATCGGTGTAAGACCCTTTAAAGTAATTGGTGTAAGTGTGTACCTGGGAATTTGTGAGGAATCTGATCGAGGAGATTTTATTAATTATTCACCACGCCGCATAAAGAAAACTCACCGCGGGAAATTTCTATAGGAAAAATTCTGGATATGCAAAGTAGGAAGGAGTGGAAGGAAGATTGCGAACCCAGAGATTTAGACAGGAAGGTGAGACGGTCGAGAAGCTGAAGGACTGCACTCATGAAGATAGCAAACCACGGGCCAGTGTGTAGAAAAGAAGTATAGTGTGGACTGTCTTTACACGGTGAGACTCCCTTTGCTAGGAAGCCCAATCTACATATCAACTTGGACATTCCATTCAGACTAAACGTCCTTCTGCCTAATCTTCTCTTCTATATCTCACCTACCTTACCGATGCGGACCGGTATATGTTTGCTCGACTCTGGATCATATTCGTGCATACAAGTGTAATGGGGCAAAAGTGACAAGTGCTATAAGCTGATACTACTCATCCTCGGATCATGGCTGGGGCACAAAGATCATATGTATAGTATATACGAAAGCAGACTCCAGGAAACAACAGAGAACTTTGAGCATTTATATTCGAGTAATGTATCCATCCAAGATAGGTAGCCACATTAGGAGTATACGTTTTTGGCCTAAAAATATTTGCATGTCTTTTTTGTATACATGTAGTAAATGTAAAGTTAGATGAGACGATGTTTGGGATGAACAACTGGGAATATTTTAGATCGGATGATGTATATATTATGTTGTATAACTGTATAGTTTGAGGCGAGGGGCAGAAAATTCAATTAATAGAAATAGAAATTTCTTTAAAAAAAATATTTATATAAATCTCTCAAATGTAGCTACGGCATTAGTATGTACGTAAGAAATTTATTACTATAAGAATGAGATTGTAATGGACCTATTTAAAGTGGATATTGTTTTCTGTGAATTATGTATATATATGTAAATAGGAAATTCTTCGGATTTGAATTTTTGAGGAGGAATTATTAGTTGTTAATTATTAAGAAAAAAATTTTGGATGTGTATTTCGTACTTGCTGTGTAAGCTTGTGTATAGGCTGCTGCCTGGAGACGCGATAATAAATAAAATCATAATTGATTTCCGTCTGTTTTTGCGTTTGAAGTTTATAATCTGCTTTTTTGTGTTTAATACAATCAAACGTCAAACTTAATTGATTTCGGTACGTCCGCTGTTTCTGCCCTCAGAAACTATACGCTGACTCCTAGCGGTCTGGAATTGAAACAGTTGATAAGAAGTTAACGATGTTCTTATGGTTCTTATAATCAGCCCTTTTTTGCACGATGCCATTTGAATTCATGTTTGAGGTGACCCTTTGTAGTGCACCTAAAATCTTAAAATATCTTTATAGGACATATATTTGTGAAATTCAGATTCATTACATGATTAAATAATATATTATAAGTCACGCATAGACATATTAAATAGGCCTAACTAATTAATCAATAAATTTGAAATTAAATCAATATTTTTTATAATGTTTTTAGAAACTAATATTGATATAAAGTCTATATTCCTTTTATATTAACACAAAAAATTATTAGTACGTTATCACATAAAATTCGCTCCCGTTAAGCAAACATTTCCGAACGGAAAACCGTCATAACGTTATCTCAAAACATTGTGACTAACAGTTAAGTGCGGTGATTACAAATATCCACTCGTTTTTCACCATAAAATTCTTAAAATATCCAGTCTAGAGTCTAGACAAGTCTGGATTTTTGTCTCAAAAGTATTATCCAAGAAGAAGGAAAAAAATACTGTCTAAGGAGCATTTTTACATTGAAGAAAAACGAATTCAGTCGAGACGAAACTCACTAATTAAATTTAACCTAACTAAAACACCAAAATCATTTTAACGACCCCCTTTAGATCCCAAAATTCCTTTACCTTTACCTACACGTGTTCGACTTGACTACCACCCCGAACCTTGGAACATGTCATTATATAAGAGAAGTGTTTAAATAGGACTCCTATGTCAATTATATGCGTGAATGTAAGTACAAAGGGACCTAATGTTAAGTCCAATGTTGAATATATGGTTGTACTGTAAGCAAATAGGGACTTAGCGTTAAGTCACACAATTATAAATTATATGGGTGTATTGTTAAATTGGGACCCAAAGTTAAGTCCCATGTTAACTCTATGGGAGTATTGCCTGAGGACGTAGCGTAAAGTAAAATGTTAAACTGTGTCTGGGTCTGGGTGTACTGTATTAATATAGGGAGAGAATAATAATGCGTAAAATAAGGTTATTTCGTAAATGTCGCCAGTTAATGTTAAGTCGCCCTTACTTAGATGTTATTTATAGAACAAGCGATAACAATTTTGAAATCATGAGCAATAGGCGAGCAGTAACGTCCATCCGATTGGGTGTATAGGTGTACTGTGAGCAAGTTAGGACTTAACTTTAAGTCCCATGATAAGTATACATGTGCATTGTCTGTAAGTTAATAGGACTTAGCGTAAAGTCAAATTTAAAATTATATCTGCATGTAATGTAATAATTTAGTGAGAAAATAATAATGTCTGAATTATACATTTAACGGAATTCCTTGGAAATGTGATCGAATTTCTTGGAAATTTGATTAAATTTCTCGGAGATGTAATCGAATTTTTTATAAATGTAAATGAATATTTTGGAAATTCGATCAAATTTCGTAGAAATCTGATCGAATTTCTTGGAAATGTGATCGAATTTCTTGGGAATGTGTTAGATTTTCTTGAAAATGGGATCGATTTTTTTGGAATTGTGATCGAATTTCTTCGAAATATATAACGGAAAATATAAATACCCCGGGAAGCCCGGGATTACGTCTTGTGATAAAGCGTTTAAGATTATGTTAAGAAATAATCGCTCCGCGACGATTTATGCCGCCCCACAAAGGGGCGGTCCGCGAAGGGCAGCGCATCTGTAGCAAAATGTTTTGCAAGCGTACAGGAACCTATCTATTATGATTTTCACGGCAAATACTGGGTGTTTTTACCGAGATTTAGGGTAAAGATCTTAACTAACAATTTATTTAAGTAGAAATCAAAGATTAGCAAGGATTGTGATTTTTTGAGAATTTAAAAAAATGTTATAAAAACCCGGGTAACTCTGAAACTACTCGGTAGATTCTGCTTCTATGCAAATTGGTGTAAGCATGTTGTCCACATACTCTACTATGCGTACCAAGCCTAAACCAAATCCAAAAACAGCTTTATAAAAACCCGGGTAACTCCGTAACAACCCGTTCGATTCTGCTCATGTACGAACCTGTCCAAACTATTTGCCCAAAAACTGTGTCACGTTTCAAGCGAAACCGGCAACGAGTTTCTAAAAACCCGGGTAACTCCGAAATTACTGGGTAGATTCTGCTCATATACGAACTCATCCAAGCTATTGGCCCAGACTATGTGTGCCAAGTTTTAAGTGAATCCGATAACGGGTTTTGGAGTTATCGTGTTATCGGACATACGGACGTCACGATCAGATTATTCGGACGCTCTGCTTAAGCTGCGCTGCCCTAAAAAGGAATCAATCTATAGGAATGATAAAACCTCCTGAAGACTCTCGAAATAGTTTCTTTTCTGCCCAAATCCCAAACGATGAAACTAAGAACTTTCCAAGCCACGTCCAATCTATCCACCATTTCGAGTAGCTGCAATTGTCGTAGCGACTTTAATAATCCAGGAAATTGTTTTATTGTTGAGTATAGCAACGCTGTCAATACAATAAATTTTTGATGAGTACAGTGGAGTCTCGCTATAAGAGAACGCTATAAATCACCAAAATCTGCCTCTTATATAGAAATTCCCTTATGGAGAGTACTCCTATGCAGATAACCATGCATGACATGCAAGCCCAAGAGATCTCTTATAGTGGGAATTCTCTTATATGGAGGTTGTATTAGAGACCTGTAATTTTGTTTCAGGACCCTTTTGCCATCGTATAAAAAATTCGTTAATACAGTACACTCTCCTTATAAAAGGCATTCCTATAAGAGCATTCTCCCTATAAGAGCGTCTTCCTGTCCTCCCCAGCATATTTCAATGTTATTTGTGTTCCCTATAAAACTATTTCCTATAGGAGCATTTCCACTATAACAGCGCCAAAATCCCTGCTGTTGAAACATGTTCTGTTCCCTATAAGAGCATTTTGCTTTCCATAGCGGTAACTTATGGTGATTGTCACCCCTCAAACTAAACGATTTACCGTCTTTCAAAATTATGAAAAGTGTCAGTTTGTATTTTAATTGACTTTCTCTTCTTGAATTTCGTTTGCTTATTATTAATTAATACAATTAATTACACTAATTTTTCATTGAATATTTGATTTAAATTGTATTTAAAATAAGCACTGAAATTATTGACTAATAGTTAGTATGTAATGTCATTTTAAGTCAGTCAAGCTAAATAATAATTTGATAGTTTAAGCGCTATGTATAAAATTATGAAAATTAAGATTCAGGTCGTGAATTGCTTCTGCAAGCAATTTATATAATTTAGTTTTCAAAATATCCAATAAGTTCTAAAAATTAATAATTCCATAAAGAATGTATTTAACAAGGCTTGATTAATGCATAAAATCATTGAACTAATAAATAATTGTAAAAATTACTTATGAATAACTAAATACATAATTAATAAAAATATTAAAATAAGAAATCAGTATAGGTAAATCTTGAAATAAACAATAAATACAAAATAATAATGTGGAAATTAATGTAAAAATAAGTTATCCTAAAATATATACACTAAATTATTTAAAACTGTATTTAATAATAATGCATTTATATTTTTAAAAAAGCAGTGCAATATCAACACTGATTTAATGTAGGAATTAAACAAATTGTGTAAACTTTAATGAATACACATATAAACGTTTATTCTGCTTGAATTTATTCATATTTTAGGCTTATATTTAGGTATGCTTTACTGCAAATATATGGGCGTACACATAAATAAATTTAATTCGCGTGTATATTTAGGCCTAATTCCCGATAAGAGCGTACCCTAATAACGGCGTAAATCGTGGTCTTTATAGTGTGCTCTTATAGGGAGAGTGCACTGTATTTGTAAGAGCTATCGAGTTTAAACACACCTATGTGTGACATGAAATACCCAAATCCTGGCCACTGATCAATTTATTGCAAAACCTAGAATTTTCGACATGTAACTTTTTTTCTGGAGTCCAGATTAGTCAATAAATAAGAAAGTAGTCAATAACTGTAGGATCTATCTGGTTTAAACCGACCCAGGTAACGTGGAATAACCGAAAGCTTGGTCACTAATCCATATATTTCAAAACCAAAATTTGTTTATACGGTGTGACCGGTGATTGATTCCGACCGGCACAATAACGTGAGGAAATACAAATCGAATAAATTTTTGCAAATTTAATTAATTTTCGTGGAAATATGGTCGCATTTCTTTTCAAATCGAAGAAAGTTCGTTGAAATTTGATTGAATTCCTTGGTAATTTCATTCCATTTTTGGGAAATAGGATTTTTACAAGAATATCGATCAAATTTCTAAGAAATGCGATCGATGTAAAGAAATGCCACAGATTTTCCACAGAATGCGACCCCAATCCTAAGTTTTTCTAAACCCAGAATTACGCTCCTGTGATTTTGTCTCAGAAACCCAGAATAACTAATATATAAGTAATTACTTGATAACTGTCAAAGTTATCAGGTTCAAACCGACCCAGGTAACGTGGAATAACCGAAAGCTTGGTCACTAAGCCATATATTTCAAAGCCTAGTATACGTCAGATTTCCTATACTTACTTTAAAAATCCTTCTTTTTTCGAAAAAACTCTTGTCCTCGTTGGAAAATAAAATTCAATATCCCAGTTGTGACTTCTGGTGTTCGTTGAAACAAAAATACTTGGTACATGTAACTGGTAAACTATGACATGCTTTTGAAAGAATGAAGAAACAGCTCAAATATGGACGTGATTGTATTGGTTGCAATTATAACAGTAAACACTATATAAACGATTCAAAACATGGAATAAGAACTGTAGATGTTGTAAAAAAAGCACGCGTTTGTTGCCCGCTTGAGAAAACGTTCCTTCATTTCCATCGTAAAGATCTACTAGGAAAGGGAATGCTAAAATTTTTGAAAGACGTTTTAGATATTTTAAAAAACCGCGAAGATTAAAAACCTCAAGCATCATGGTTCAACTAGATTTAGTTTGCAGGAAGGCGTGGAGTTTTAAATCTATGCAGTAAATATCGGTCGAGATTAGGACCGGAGTTAACACACGGTTTAACTACTAAACGAAGTCATTTAGTCTTTTGGTAAAAATAATAAAACTAATAACAGCATTAAATATTTCCAACAAATATTGTTATTAAATAGCTATATTTATACTGATATGACGTCAGTAAACGTGAAATTTCATTTTATTTATTCAAAACAACCTAATAGTTTTGCTTGAATTGAATAGCACAGGCATCCCCACTTTGGGGACCGCGGTCTACAAGTCGACCGCGTCTTACTTTCAAGTGGACCGCGGCCCACAGCTATGAAAATAATTTACACTAGATATAAACACTTTATCCTTAAAAAAGATCCCAAGTGCACAATTTTTAAATATAATGAACTAGCTTAAATGCAACAAGTCTCAAATATAAAATATCAGTCAAAATATGTTTATGTATATATAACTATCCTAAAATTCCCATGCTTGGAATTAAATATCTTGTTAAGCATGATAAGGCAAATTGTCTGCATAGTTTCTAGGACAGCGCAGCTTCACATGGAGAGCCCTAATAATATACCCGTTGTGTCTGTGTGTCTGATAACACGTTAACTCTAAAACCCGTCATCGGATTTACTTAAAACTTGGTACTTGGTACACATAGTCTTTGGACAAATACCTTGGTCCTGTTCGTTAATAAGCTGAATCGGCTGTAGTTTAGGAATCACCTGGGTCGTTGTGTCCGACAACATGATAAGTCTAAAACGCATTATGGGATTAACTTGCAACTTAGTACACATATTCTTTGGGAAAAGAGCTTAGACCAGATTGTATTTGAGCAGAATTCTCGCAGTGATTTCGGAGTTACCTGAGTGTTACATTTTTTTCAATTCGCAAACCACAATCTTTGCCAAATTTTGAATCCGATTTATATAAAGATTTCGGTAAAGATTGACTAAATCTCATTACAAATAATTGCTATAAAACATTTTGCTACAGCTGCTCTGCCCTTTGCAAACAGCCTTTTTGAAGCGGCCTAAATTGCCGCTGAGCGCTGATTTTTAAACACATTTTAAAGGTGATTACATTTTTAATAACAAATTGGATTTATTTGTCAAATATTAATGTATGCCGTAAAAATTGTAAAACGCAATGATGACTTTAGGTTTTCAGTAAAACGAATCTGTTGTTATCTTACTTTACCCGAAAGCAAAATTATTTAACGAAACAATTCCCGATTGTGACACTCAAAATTTAATTTTAACTAGACGGCGCTAAACCAAATTCTCTTTGCATAAGCGATTCGAGAGCAAATTTTCAAGAATTTTTATCAGCAAATTTCCAAAAATAAAGCGCACAATTCTGGGAAAATAGTTCTGAAACAAATTCTGCCTAGTATTTCACCGTTTCAATAATTATGCAAATAATAAAATAAGTATCCCATTGCTAAATATCCAATGCGTTATGTACGGAATTTCTATAAAATTTAGCAAAAAATACTAAC
>JAQGAK010004551.1:0-11970 GCA_034696945.1 Lipothrix lubbocki
AAAAATTGATACAAAAATTGATACAAAAATTGATACAAAAATTGATACAAAAATTGATACAAAAATTAATACAAAAAATAATTTTTTTTTCTTAAATAGGTTCAAAGCGTTATGAAGATAGTGCGGAGTTGTTGAGCCACGAGGAGGAATACTTACCTCAGGGTCACATACGAGCGACTTCGGTAATCCGGATAAATTCCACCAAAATACGATCCGTCCTTTGCATCGCTCCCTATTGGGATAATAAAAAGTTTGAAAATCGAACATATCCCATTCACGTAGAAGGTTTTATAATAATAATAATAATAATAATAATAATACCTAATCAACTAAATATAAAATTTCAAAAGATTTAAACATTATTTTAATTGAAAAAATCTTCTTTACGCTCCATTATAGTTTTATTTAAACGAAATTATTTTAATTTCCAGAGAAATTTAC
The DNA here is from genome assembly GCA_034696945.1 of Lipothrix lubbocki. Classification (NCBI taxonomy): domain Eukaryota; kingdom Metazoa; phylum Arthropoda; class Collembola; order Symphypleona; family Sminthuridae; genus Lipothrix; species Lipothrix lubbocki. The sequence goes on from JAQGAK010004551.1 coordinate 442, forward strand.
CAAATTTATTTTTAATTCCATTTTTTAAATTTTTTAATGTTTTGTTTCCAGAAACAAGGGCACCAACTCGCCTCGCCAGTTTTAACGCATCGAACGTCGCGCTGCTTGAAGAGAATGCAACGGAGATACTGACATGCGCAGTCGCCGGATACCCGCCACCACGCTTTACTTGGCTTAAGGACAATAAAACCCTGCCGAAAACAGTTGATGCAGTGGGGCAAACTTTAACATTTCCCGAAGTCCTCAAATCCCACAGCGGAGTTTACACTTGCATCGCCGAGAATTTCCGGGGCTCCGTATCCTCAACGTTTAAAGTTGAGGTCAAATACGATCATAGCCTGGACAACAAGGAGTTGGTGATGGGATTTGGAATCGCGGCTTCCATCGGCGTCGTCATATTCCTAATCCTCTCTATTGTCTTCTGGAGGAATTTGCAGGAGCAAAAGAAGCTCGTGAGACAATTGACGGAGGAGGAAATTGCGGAATTTGAGAAAGGAAATCCGGAGGCCTTAAATACCGATGAGAATACTAATAACCAGGGACATCTGTTGGCCTACAACATGGCATATGAGTTCCCGAAGGAGAATTTAAATATAAATATGAGTGATAAATTGGGGAGTGGGGCCTTTGGAATGGTCGTCAAGGGATACGCCAAAGGAATTTATCCAACCGAGGAAGTCACCATGGTGGCTGTTAAGACCATTAAGGAAAATGCGGACATCACTTATTTCAAAGCTTTACTTATGGAATTGAAGATCATGAGTCGGATTGGAAGGCACCCGAATATTGTTAATTTGCTTGGGGCATGTACCAGGGATATAAGAAAACGTATGTTTAAAATTATTTATACAAATTAATACAAATATTTTTATTTACAAAGCTGAAATTGTTTATCAAAAATTAATACAAAAATTAATACAAAAATTAATACAAAAGTTAATACAAAAATAATACAAAACTAATACAAAAATTAATACAAAAATTAATACAAAAATTGATACTAATACTTTATAAAAATTAATGATGCATTTTAATTTAATTAAATTACAGGCGAAGTCTTTGTAATCGTGGAACTTTGTGCAAATGGAGACCTCGAGGGCTATCTTCGCTCCCATCGTGTGGGATTTGTGAACATTTTTGCTGGAGCAAACAACCAGACGTAAGTTTTTTCAAAATAGAAAAAAATTGCATGCACAAAAATATTTTGGATATAAAAATATAATTCCATTTACATACTCTATATTTAATTTCTACAGTCATAACTACCAGAACAGCAAGCAAACAGAGGAGCCATTAACATCAAGGGAACTTTTGGGCTGGTGCCATCAAATAGCCTGTGGGATGGAGTATCTCGCTAGTAAAAAAGTATTTCATGGGGATTTAGCGGCGAGGAACGTTTTGCTTACGGATAAATTATTTGCCAAGATAGGAGACTTTGGATTGTCCCGACAGCTTTATTCTTATTCAAATTATGTGAAAAAGCAACAGGTATGAGTTTTAAATTTTGATTATTATATGATTTATTTTAAAATAAATAATTTAAAAAAAAATATTTAAATGAATTACACCGGACTCTCGCTATAGATCTCCATATAAGAGAACTCTCCTGTAAGATTTTCTTTGAGCTCGCATATCATACATACATAGTTATACGCATACTAGCTCGCTCTATAAGAGAATTCCTATATAAGACACTTATTTTGATGATTTATAACGTTCTGTTATAGCAAGGGTTCAGTGTATTTAAATACAATTTTAAAAATTATTTTTAAAATCCACAGGCACCTTTACCATGGCGATGGATGGCAATCGAATCCCTTAGAGACATGGAATTCTCTTCTAAATCCGATGTTTGGGCTTATGGAGTCACGCTCTGGGAAATCTTTGCTTTAGGGGAAGTTCCGTACCCGGGGATATCCTGGACTCAGGAATTCTTGGATAATTTGACCAACGGGCAACGGCTTCACTGCCCTGACAAGGCTTGCGGCTCAATGTAAAACACCAAGCTTATAACTTATTTATTATTATTAAATTACTATTGATTTTAAATCGAATTATATATTTATTTATTATTATATTACTATTGATTTTAAGTCGAAATATTTATTATTATTATTATTTATTCATTTATTACTTTTTATCATTTTTTTCCATTATATATTTAATAATGTTTATTTTTTATTATTTTTTTTCCATTATTTATTTATTAATGTTTATTTTGTATTTACATATTAATTTTTATTATTTATTTTTTAATATTTAATTTTTATTATTTATTTTTTAATATTTAATTTTTTATTATTTATTTATTATTTTATATTTATGATTATTTTTTATTTATTTATTATTGTTTATTCAATAAGAAGTAAATAAGTAAAGCTTTAGTTAGTGAATTGATTACTAATTACTAATGATTTTTGTTAATTCCAGATACAATATCATGGTGGAGTGCTGGCGAATTGATCCCCACGATCGCCCATCCTTCCCTGAGCTGGTGGAAGCCTTCCGAGTTCATCTCAAACGATATAATGTTCCAATTCAGGTGCTTTAATTATTTTCGTTTGTATTTTTCCTCATTATTTTATTATTGACTTTAAATTTTTTTGTATTTATTTATTAGTGTTTCTTTCATTTTTGTATTCAATCATTAAATTATATTATTTTTGTGTGCAGGAACCTCCATGCGTAGACACACGGACAAATTTTATGACAAACTTCAACAACCTAACATTAACTGGGACATCGGTTGTGTAAAAATAAAATTTGGTGTGCATGATCTATGAATATTAAAAATTTGCGAATGTGACTAAATAAGAGGAAGATTGTTTTAACGAGTATTCCACTATCTAGAAAACTACAAAATAATTAAATAAAAATCCAAGTTTGTATAAAAATGATATACGAAGTTTATTATCATAAAAATTAAATTAAATAATTTAATTTTAAGAATTCCAAAATTATCTTTGACTTTGACATTATTTAATTAATTTATTCATGAATTCCATCAAATCCCTCCGACTGCAAAATAACTTCGTCTGGATTTTCGAAATCCACGATAATAAATTTGAGGATCTTCGTGGGGGATTCAAGGTGGAAATAACCCCGGAAAGGACGTCTCTCCCACAGGAATTGAAGCCACACTTCTTGATCGATCCACATTTCATCTTTTTTAGGTAAATCCGTTGTCTTGAACCATTTCGGAAGCATTTCTTCGGACTCAGTTACCTCGCCTTGAAAATTCTCACAGACAAATATATGCTCTTCCAGGACTGTGGAACTCCCCAAATATTCAAAATGAGCGACTGCTAATAATTGTAAATCTTTTGGATCCACTTGTAACCCACACTCTTCTTCAATTTCCCTGCGAATAAAAAACAAATAATAAAATAAATAATACATACAATAAATAATACAATAAATAATAAAATAAATAATACATACAATAAATAATAAAATTTAAAATATATATAAAATATACGATTAATTTTATCAAAATAGTTTACCGTAGAGCAGCCTTTTCCATTGTTTCGCCTTCAGACAACTTTCCTCCGAATCCATTCCATTTTCCTTCCCCAAGACCGCGTTTTTTCCATCCCAATAAAACCTCATCGCCTTTAAATATCCATGCCAGAGTGAATTTTTTATTTTCCTTGCTAATTAATTTTTTTAAATCCATTGCTTATCCATGAATTATTTTATCGTTCGATTCCAGTTGAAAATTAAAAGTAACAATTAATAACGCATATGCTTATATGTATTGCCTATGCTAGAAAAGAAAGAAACAAACAAAACTTGATGGAGCCGTTAATATCTATATCTGTTTCTGCAGGGATCGGGATTTGGTGGGCTATGCTGGCCGACAGGAAACAGATACTTCACATTTTTATCACCCGCTTGATTCAAGGACATCAACACGTTGCTTTTGCAGTTCAAACTAAAAAAATTATATTTGGATACTGTATAGACAGTGTAGACTGTAGGTAGAGTCCTTTTTGCATTTTATCAACGACATTAGATAGAGAGTCAGTTTTCCTATTTAGCGACGGTTTGTCACTAGATTTGTCCAATATATTATGATTCCAATACATATTTATGTTTACATTACACTGAACTCTCGCTATAAGATTAGAATAAATAAATAAATCACCAAAATCGCTCTCTTATATAGGAATTCTCTTATAGAGAGAGCTAGTATTCATATAACTATGTATGATATGCGGGCTGAAAAGATTTCTTACAGAGAAAGTTCTCTTATATGGAGATCTCTTAAAGCGAGAGTCCGGTGTATCCTTTATTATCCAACGGGGGCACCTTGAGAATCTTCATTTTGTTGTTCCTTCCTAGGTAATTTTGTTCTGGGAAAATTTCAACATTAAATAATAAACATGGTAAAACGATTAGAGCAGGAAGTTCCTTGTCTAAAACTGTCTCCGAAAATTCTGAAATTATTACTAATACTAATAGTATTAAATGATCATATAGAAAGGTACCTTATTAATTATTTAGGTTGTAGGTTTCAAAATTCTCACAGTACCCCATCCATTACATTTTAGGGCCAGTTTATTTTTATTTTTTTATTCCTATTTTATATTACAACATTATTGTCAGTTTAAAAATTAATTTAGATACAGTTTTTTTTAAATTACCTAAATAACGTACCCTGCATTTCATTTCATCATTAAATCCCGAACATTTAAGCAAAACGGTTTATTTATATTATTCCCATCTTGTGTACAAAAGATTTAAAAAAAAACGAGTCTATCTAATTTTACTGTGAATAAATGTGTTATACAAATCATTTTGCTTATCGTTAAAAATAACACAATCAAGATAAATCTTAACCAGTGCCTTGTATTAAATTATTGAGTTTAACCTAATGCATTGTAAAACTTCACCTAATGCATTGTAAATTACAAAATAACTGCATTAATTAAATTAAATAAAGTCTCAACATCCTGTATCCTGTTGAGACGAGTCCAATCGGCCGGATGAAGATCAGCATAATTTTTTACTTTTCTAAAAGGATAGAACTTAATACATAGTGCGATTATATCGACAATCCCTAATAATTGAATAAGTGACAAAAATTTAATTACTGTTTTGTACGTACAGGAAACGATCCCAGGAATTTTTAGAGGATCATCCCTGTGTACAGGAAATGATGTTGCAAAATTTATAAAAAATTAAAAAGATCGTGTGTATATTTTTTTAATTATTTTATTAAAATACGCAATACTTCCATGGGTACATATTACATATATGATGGAATTTTGGAAAAATTATTTTTGAAACAGTTTATTGATTTTAATTTTGAGAAATTCAGATTCGCATTGCTCCCATGCTTTATAAATGCAGACGCTTTAGGAAATCTATAAGGACAAGTCATCATAATAGGCAAGGTACTACATAGTATATGTAATACAACTTGAGTGACGTCACTACCACTCGCAACACATCCCACTCTCGAAAACCAACTTACCTAGGTATGTAAACAAGACCAACGGCAAGAAATTCTGTTTAAAACAGCAAATATTGCTTGTAAATAAAAAGGCATTTATTGACCATAATATTTCAGCGTAATTTCCATGCAATGATCAATGAACTATTTATAAAAGCAAGAACAATAAAGGTTAACAAGAATGACGAAGATTTTCGTAAGCGTCAATAATTTGGATCAGAGGTGGGTAGTAAAAGTTCATTGTTGTCAAACTGTCGACTTGACAAACTCTTGCGTATACATAGGAAGGAATAAGGGGTTTTTTATGCTCGAAAAATCATGGGACAAAAGCACACATTGTTTATTTATGTCATTGTTTTTCTAACTAACGATAAACGATTTTGCATTTCACAGCACCGGTGTTAGCTAACATTGGGGTTATATAAGACATTCAATGCTCCCATCAGACTTACATTTGACTTAATGTCGTGCCAGTAATTGTTGTCGATTCTGACTGTGAGTTGTTAATTTGTGATTTCCAAAATGTGTATTTTAAAATATAATATTTATAATTTATATATTGTTTCCATTTCTTAATGCTAATAATAATGAAAGTATTATAAGTTCATATCGGAAATTAATTATCGATTTTAAATTGTGCGTGCTACGTAAATTTAATATTACAACAATGGTAAATAAATTATATGAGCTATGTAATTTTTTTAAATAAATTATACTAGGTAATTTATATCATTCATGATTGCAAAGTATTTAAAAATATGTGCTCCAATATTGATTTTAACATTATTTTATGTTAATAGGACCGCGGGGGAAAAACAATATTTATTATTAGCGTCCTCCTCACAATAACAATTCCCGCCATTAGAAGCCAAGGATACGGGGGAGGTGGTCATGGAGGCTCACGTGGAGTCGGTGGTCTTGGTGGTGGAGTCGGTGGCAACACTGGTCGTGGACATGGCGGTGGCGGTGGATTAGGCGGAGGAATTGGCGGCGCAGCTGGAAATGGATACGGCGGCGCTGGTGGCCTGGGTGGAGGAGTCGGTGGCAACACTGGCCGTGGATATGCTGGTGGCGGTGGCTTGGGTGGCGGCATAGGCGGCGGTGCTGGAAATGGTTACGGTGGTACAGGTGGTCTTGGTGGCGGAGTTGGTGGTAACACTGGTCGAGGATATGCCGGTGGCGGTGGATTAGGCGGTGGAATTGGTGGCGCTGCTGGAAATGGATATGGCGGCGCTGGTGGCCTGGGTGGAGGAGTCGGTGGCAACACTGGCCGTGGATATGCTGGTGGCTTAGGCGGTGGCATTGGTGGCGGTGCTGGTAACGGCTACGGTGGCGCCGGTGGTCTTGGTGGCGGAGTTGGTGGCAACACTGGAAGTGGCCATGGACTTGGTGGATTAGGCGGTGGAGCTGGCAACGGCTACGGTGGCGTTGGTGGTCTTGGCGGCGGAGTGGGTGGCAACACCGGTGGTTATGGGCATGGATAATTAAAATATTTACTAATAAAATTATTAATTCCTGCCGTGATTGTATTTAAGTAATTCCAATGAAATGAATTTTAACAAATAAAATTTAATTATTGATTAGAAATATTACACTTTGATTTATTATTCCATTTTTCAGTGTCAAAAACAATTTCATATTTTCAAAATAAATAATTATTACTGTTTTTCTCTGTCCGGTGGATCCACAAAAAATATTATTTGAATTATCAAAAATTGGACTATTCTCGGCAAGAAAATTATATCCATTTTCCCTTTCCACAAAGATTCAAAAAATAATAAATTCAAGCCAAATTATTATTTATCGCTATCACTTTCGACGGCTCATCCAAATCCACGATTTCATGTCTCAGCAAGAATGAATCATCCTGGTAGAGGAAATATCCCTTGAAACGAGTGTCCCCAAAGAGGAGCGGGTACCACAGAGCATCATCTTCCCACATTTCATTCCTCGGAGTCTCGTCCATCGGGAACCATTTCGGCAGCATCTCTTCGGATTCCTGCACCTCTCCTTTGAATTTTGTACAGATGAAAATATGAACCTCTCTTACAGCCGGTTCGAAATTGGATTCGAAACTATTTACTCCCATGAGTTTCAGATCTTCCGGCTTCACTTTTAGGCCGCATTCTTCATCGATTTCGCTAAATAAAAATAAAAAAATAATTAAAATTTTTAATTGTTACAATTTTTCATTACATTTTTTATTCAATAATTAATTTGAAATAATTATTATTTTAAGAAATTTTATTTGATCAACAAATCATTCGCAAATCCACCACCGAAAATGCAATAAAGAGTTAAGAAATACAAAGTTTGAAAAAATAATGAATCAAAATTCTTCAAATAATTCTAAAAAATTTTAAAAAAATTGAAAATTCCCCACGAAAATTAAGGGAAATTCTTGAGAATCGAAATTTGAAAAAACTTTTTCCAATAGCATAACACCGATTTTTCTCCGATTTTTACAGATTTAATCTACGAATTAAAAGTATTTATAAGCTAAAATAATTAATCATGATTATTTTTTATTTATAAAGAAATTATAAAATTTAAAAACATTTAATTTTTTTAAATTGAATAAATAAATAAATGAAAATTGAATTTTTTTACCGAATCGCTGATTCCAGCATCGTTTCTCCCGGATTGACCTTTCCCCCGAATCCATTCCACTTCCCATCGCCCAGTCCGCGCTTCTTCAATCCCAGCAAAACTTTATTCCCCTTGAGAATAAACGTGAGATTGTAAATTTTGACTTTCTTATGCGAATGATCCGGATCCATATTCTTGGCATTGAATTACTTCAGCAGACGATAGAAAATTTAATTTGTATCAAAAGATTGGACTTTAACAGGAGAAAATCGCGGGAGGAAAATGAAGATTTATTTCGCACGTGATGGAATGCTGGTTTAGCTGGAATCCTGGAATAAACAGAAATGTAATATTTATTTTATTTAAAAAATTGTTTTACAGCTCTAGGTCTGCTTCTTCTATACAGTAAGCAGTTTGTGTTGCTTCAACTGTGAAGCCAACGAAAGAAAGAAAGATAATTTTAAATTGACTCTTGACCGAGATTACAAATTAAATAAAATTAAACGTCTGCGCTGCGGCCATGAAAATTCGCTAAATAATCAGATTAATATTAAAGTGGCTGTGATGAGATAAATAAACACATTCTTGAACTAAACTTCAACAATTTATTATGTATAGTTCATATAGTAACAAACGATGAGATGTTTACAATTATTATTACAATTTATAACTCTGCAATGTGCAAACTTATGTAGCACAGATAAATGACAATAAATAAGAGTTTAAATGTTTATATTCTTCTTATTTATTTTATAGTCATACCTTTTCATCCAAAGCGGAAATAATTCCAGTGCACTTTTTTTCTACTAAATGAGTCGTTTACTTTTGTGAAGTGTTTTTGCTTTTGTTGACAAATATATAATGAAAATAAATAAATGATACAAATTACGTTTCCAGAACGTTTGTTCTCAAAACTGACAATGAGCCAAAGGATTTTACAATAAATTGGCCCGCCCAAACAACCAAATGACGTATGATGTTTCTAAAAAAAATTTATAATTTTTATTTTTCAGGAAGATTTAAAAAATCGCGCTTCTACAAACTGATTAAATTAACTTTTCAATATTCGGTTTATAAATCCTAGAGGTCTTCTGGATGAATTACTGTCGCCATTATTATTGGGGATCTTTTCTAAAAATAATCATCAACTGCGCATGCGCAAGCTGCAATAGAATTTTTTATTTCTGGAGATGGGCAAAATAATTAAATTAATGTAAATATGTAAAATAGACTTCTTTAAAACAGACGAGATTTAAAAAAAACATTAAAACATTTTATTTCTCACGATCATCAGTAAAGGAATAATAATTTAAAATCAGAAAATTCAGTAGTTGACAAGCCATTCAGAATTTTCTGTTGAATCTTCCAGCAGGACCTTAATTTGTTCAGCATCGATGAATTCCGCAAGTCTAGCTCGCCATTCTGCTTCATTCTCGCCAAACACTTCCATGTCCACGGATGACATCAAAATGGGCTTGACGGCCTTGAACAGAATCTTCGACACTCGGTTCACTGTTTTGTTAAAAAGAATTATTATTTGAACCACAGATTTGCTTGTTTAATTTTTTAAAGTTATTTCGCCATAGGTAAACTTATTTTTCTATTAAAGTTAATGAACGATATTGAGAAAACAGAATTGACAATTTCTTATGAGATATTTTGCATGAACTCGATGCAGTTAAAATAATAAATTGTTAATTAACAATATGAATTAATTTAAATTATTTAAAAACTAAAATAAATAATTTTGTTTAATTTTAAATTTAAAAATATTAATTATTACTGTTAATCACGACGAAGCGACTGAACAGCCGGGGGAAATATTCCACATGGGCTGAAATGACGCTGAGGCAGCACCGGGCGACTGAAATTATTACGAGAGTAAATTAAATTAATTAATTAAAAAACTAAAACCCAAACAATGGGACACACAATATAACGTTTATACATTTTCATTAAATTATTAATTTTGGTTTGGCTTTATTAAAAAATAAATTAGGCTTTTGCATGGAGCGGAGCAATTAAATTTAGCAATGTGCGTGGTAATAATAATTATTATTAAAATAATCATTATTTAAAAAACAATTTAAATTATTTGTATTAAAATTAAATTGCTTTAATGTCTAACATATAGAAAAAGTAGTACAAATATTATTTTGTAATAATAATTTTAATAGAAAATTACCATCGAGGTTCGTCAACTGCATGGCACTAAAATCTTTACAATTCACAATAAAGGTCGCTCCGTAAGAACACGATCCAGCCGTAATTCCCTGGGATGCAGTTTCCTCCCTCAATTCTTTATTGCACAAGATGATCCGATTCTCAACTCGATTATACATTTTGTACCACAAACGCATCCAAGTAGAGCTTCCATAAGTGACCACGCCTTTTTTCAAATCCATTTTCCCACTGTGACTCGAGAAAACTGCAATTTCATAATTTTGAAAAAAGCATTTATCAATCAGAAAATATATAGAATTATGTATTCAAAGTTGAAAAAAATTCATTACAAAAAATCATTATACAAAATCGTGGAAGTAATTATTATTTTCAGAATTTTTATATATTTATATTACTTGGTCGGCCATCCTTATCCTTAGCAAAAATCACTTTATTTGTTATAAAATTTTGAACGAAATCCGGCGGAAGGTCTGTATTGTCCAAATTGTCGTTGCGCCATTGCGTGGCCTAAGGGCGATGATGGGAAAATAAAAATACATTATGACTAGAATTAATTAAATCCACAAAAATAATAGTTTATTTATTAAAGTGAATTTAAATAAATAAATATTTATATTTAGCGTAATAATTGGTTTAATCAATATTTTTTTATTACCTTTCTTATCATCGATTCAGCCTTGCTCACATTCAGTTTCCGGGCTGGAACGTTCCGAAAATGAAAAACCAACACAAATATTAAAAAATAAGGAATTTTTTTAAATGTAAATAATCTAAATGGTTATAGTTCATAACTTGCTAAATAATCACGTGTAAAGGTTTTTACCGTTAAGCCACGATAGCAAATACCAGTCATCATTGAAATTAGGATTTTCTTTAATTATGTCCGGAATTAATGCTCGGAGCTGGAAAAATAAAATGCGAGAGTATAATTTGCAGGTTACATTAAAAAAGTTATTTGCATAATGTTAAGGCTTGATTTTTCTGTATTATGTATAAATAAGCTTCATAAATAAATAATCAATACAAGCTATACGAAAAAACCAATAAATAAAAAATATTAATTAAATATGAATCTTATTAAATAATTAATCAAAAGTAATAATGAATAAATGATGAAATACTAATAAATTTATAATAAAATGATAATAAATAAATAATGAAATATTGATAAATTAATAAATAATGAAATATTATTAAATAAATAAATAATGAAATAATAATAAATAAACAATGAAATATTAATAAATAAATAATAAAATAATAATAAATAAATAATGAAATAATAATAAATAAATAAT
>JAQGAK010004552.1:0-11968 GCA_034696945.1 Lipothrix lubbocki
TTCGCAGCATCGTAACTCTTAACTAACGACACACAGTTATACTATCGAGCCCGATCATTTAATAATAATAATAATACATATATTATTACTTTATCGTTAGTATTAAGAGATACTTGACTTTAAATCTGGTTTATTACAAAAAGATGTGTTAACAATAACTCGAAGAAACGCGTCGTGTAAAAAACAAAACAAACGATCAGACAAACTGGATGTGATTTTTGTAATATGTATTATTTTATTCTTATTATACGCCGTGATGCTCACGCTATTGCTTTTTGGTCACTGAAACATATAGTGTAAAACGTTGCCCGCAACGGTGGGAAGGTGCCAGGACATACTAAAGAACTGATTTGCATTATTATTTGTACATTTTTGTGGATATCTTAGCTTTGTATTAGAATGAGAACAAATTTCTACATTTGGGACTTGGTCGACACTAATAGATTGCCAATTTTGTTAATGGATATGTAAGGAAACCTCTATGTAGAAGACTTTTGACGCGTTTTGTGTATTCAAGTATTTTGAAAGCTTTTTCGTAAAACACCGTAACACACATAATACCGTATTCCACCAAATCCAGCAAAAATGCCCAGAGAAATGCAAAATAGTTTGAAAGTGAAAATCAACGTGCTATCTCTGGTTGAAGATCTTAATGAAGAGATGCATTCGTAGGATGCTTTGAAGAATTTTTGTCAACTCCCCAAAAGTCTGGCGATCTCTGAAATATAATTTAAAGCACTAAGAAAAAATGAAATACAATCAACTCTCGCTATAAGCGACCTCTATATGTACATTATGTACATACATAAGAGCTCTCTGTGTAAAAGAGACTAATTTCAGTGACTAAAAGTGGTCCCTTCTATACACCAGACTTTCGTTATAAGAGATCTCCATGTGAGAGAATTCGCTCTGCAAGAGATCCATTAGGCCCAAATATCATACATAGTTATATGCATACCAACTCTCCCTCTATAGGAGAATTCCTACATAAGAGACTGATTTTGGTGTTTTGTAGCGTTCTCTCATAGCGAGAGTTCAGTAGAGAGTTCGTTGTACATACCAGGGTTGCATTAATGCCACAAAGTTTTCATTTTTGCCATGTCAGGCCGGCATAAATGGCATTAATGACATTTGACATAATGGCAAAAATGGCACAAATTATTTTTACAAAATACATTTTTCAGTCATTTTTGGTGTGACTTTAATACCAAAAATGATGATCAAAACAATGATGATAAAACAAAAATAATGTAATACCAAATATTACCTTTTTGTTTCCATAAGCAGTACCTTCGTGATTTTTGATTGTAAACGGGAATTTGTGATATCAAATGTAAATATGTGGATAAGGAGCGCAAAATAACCTGGAAAGATCATTGTGATGAGGTTAGTTAATTCCAAGATACACAATAGCAGGGTTGATAGCCAGGTTTTATTTTTGGGTGGTATTAAACTGTTAAGAGCATAGGGAGCTGTAGAGCTTAGTACTAAAATCGCCCAGACCAAAGCCCATGAAAGCACGACAGCGATCCAAAAATACTTGGCGATTATTTCCTGCCTGGTAAGCTTTTTAGGTTTGCGTGGGAGATGGTCTAAACGAAGCACACAAATTAATTCATTCTTTTTATCTACTACTACGTTTAGCATATAGTTCAGGAAAAGTGAATATGCGTTTAAACGCGATTTATGTTTAAAAGTAAACCATTTTCGTTATACTTACTCGGCATCCTTTGGAGAATATCATTAAAAATCATAATTGTGTAGCTTGGCCATTTGATGAAGCTCATATATGTTAATTGTATGCATGTTGCGCCTACAACGGAAAAAAACATGTGTATTGGTATTTGATGTGCAGTTTTTGTATTATGGAAATACAAGGCTGCGATTAGGCGTACGACCAAAACACTGTTGTGCATGTAAGAATAGTAAATCAAAGTTTTGAAGCCCAGAATTTTCCACCATGATTTAGTAATGGATATTTGGGGCATGTAATTTTCCTTTATTTCAAATTTATTTTTGATTTTCTGAGAAGCTGCGTTCGTCACAGATTTCCCAGCTTGGTTAACCTTTTGATCCACGAAATTCAATTCCATTGGTACATATAAGCAGGAATTTTGCCAGCCATGCAATCAATTTGATGTTCATTAAATTTTCTGTTTGGGAAAGCATATTGTGTGTTACACAAAATAAGTTTTTATTATGCACAACAATATCCAGTTAAGAGACACCTAATATCCACTTGTTTAACGTTATTTTTCGATATCTGATATTTTGAAAAATGTTTTGAAATTTCTTTCTACCAAAATAAAAAGAAACTATACACGGAAATAGTTTTACAACAACAACCGGATGACCACTGTGCAAATATTTTAAATGTGGTGACCGCAAAATAAGTCGGCTAATAGTATCTATGTGCGCAACAAATTGAAAACGTTAGCACTGGTTATTGTGGTACTTTAATGGAAATTGTATGTAGCATCCTGTTGTTGTTTGTGATCATAATCGAATTAAAAACATTTATTTTCTTCCGGTAAGCGATTATATAACAGTATAAGAAATCTTTCCGGGATGTATTGCGTTTTAGATATTAAAATAAGGAACGTTTCTGAAACTATAAATTTGCAATTAGTTTTCTTATTAATCACATACCCGCGAGGCAATATCGGGTTGAATTGAAAGTGTTTTGAGACTTCTTTAGTCTATTATCTAATAGTAGCTTGAATCCACTTCCTACGAGTTAATATAAAATATTTGTTTAAACAGTAGGGTACATAATCTAGTTAAGGTTATTAGGCCGTTGGCATAACTAGATTCAAAACATTTCCGGTCGTTGTTTTCCTACTTTTTATAATGGTTCTATTAGAATTTATTAAAACCGTTGGTAAAACTTATCAACATAAGTTTTTGTGTGCAATTTATCCCTTAAATAGTTACGAATAACAAACAAAGCTGTTAAGTAATTTGATTTATCTTAAATATGACGCTTTAGTGTATCATTTACAAACGTATTAGTAAACACCTTCTTTTCGAGCGATTGAGAATAATTTTTAAAATTTGTCATAAAGTTTAAAAGTATTTCCTTACTAATTACGACATTTGTAAAAAGTTCAGTTTAAATTAAAAATTAGCTGCAAATTTAACTTTGTACCATTTGAATTAAACATTGTTTTCGAAACTAGAATGTTGAGCATGTTATATCAACTCCTTCCTATGTAACATCTGTGGGATATATTTCGCGTTTAAATATGAACTTCGTCGGCAAAATGCGACTCATATTTGAAGAAAGCCACCTCTCCTATGTCACACATGCGGCAAGACGTTTCAACTTCCACAAGGCCTTCTTTACCACACCAGAGTTCAAACCGATGAAAAGCCCTACAAATGCAACATGTGTGTAAAATCATTTCATCGAAACAGAGAGTTTCAAAACCACATCAATCTCCATACAGGCGAAAAATCGTTTAAATGCCCGAAATGTAAAAAATCCTTTTACGCTCAGGTCATACATAGCAAGATTACATCTAAAAATACAGTGAAACCCGCACTAGTGTAGCATTTGCCAACACGGGTTTACTCAAAAAAGTTGATCCCGCCTTATCCAATTCCAAAATCCAGTAATTCGAACATTCATCTAATTTCGAAGTACATGTATTTTTTAAAATATTTATTAATTTAGATATCTGCATCAGTCTGGTCAAATATGCAATCTGTTAAATTGTTAGGCTTTATTACATCATCATCCTAGAGGGAACGTGTTAAAACGATCGATCGTGTCTGTGGGTCTGTCTGCCACTAAAAATCTGTCTCGGACGACATATTGTAATCGACATATATAGAACGTTGTACACTGGTGGACAAGTGTACAACGAATGTACCTGCTGAAATTATTAGTCTTAGGTCAAACATGTCAAACATGTCAAATGTTGTAAACAACTCACAAAATGAATGCATCACACTTGGCTATTTGAATTGGATATTGCAGCTATCACCCTAAACCCTAAACCAACAGCTCCTTCAGGCATGGATTGTGGAACTCACCGCCATGCAGAAAATCCACCAGACTTGTTCAGGTCAAGTACTTCCCCTCAACTTGCTCCCTCCTCATAACCTGAAGCAGCGTCTAGGAAACTTAACATTTCAAAAATTAACAATCAGGAAAATAGCTATCAATACGCCGTCCCGCTTCAACTCGCTTTCGCGTACTACCGTCTTAAGCCGACCGAGTGCATATTCGCCGAAGACCAGGTAATAGTTAAGCTACAAGTACGATTACACAGATCCGATGATGCTTGGGAAATCGTCGAGATCCAGGTGGTGCCTTTTCTATTTGAAAATTCAATCGGATCCATATCAAAGCAACCCACACTTATAGCAGTTACAGAAAATAAGGTAGTTCAAATTACAGAAAATGTCTAACACGACTGCACCTGGCACTTATGTTACGTAAATGAGTTCAATAACGATTTTAACTTTGATCAGCAATGCTCAGAAGCATTGTACAAAGGCGCGAGTCTCACAATTATCAAAACGTTGTCCGTTGACATGCAGATATGCAATCTAAAATTCAAATATAATTACAAAACTTAAAACCAATACATTTGACATTACAAATATTTCCCCAGGTGTTCAGATATTTTGTCTGGCGACAAATGAATATCACCACATCCATATTACCCATATGGGCGTAATAATAATAAACATGCCCTGCCATTGTTTTCTCATAAAAGGGACATCCAGGCTGATCTTTCCAATTGTACCCTGTCAAGCGGACTCAGTACTAACTCCATCTCATCAAATAATCCTACCCGACGCCTGTACTGCGATGTATAGCTAAGAGTGGAGGACGGAGAGTGAGAAAATAATACACTCTTTCTAAAGAGAAAAAGACTTAGAATATTTTTCAATGCTCATGCATATACAACCCATCTTTATACATACCAACCAAGACTTACAAACTTCCTACACACTGTAACTAGTGTTGTGACGTTCCCTACAATTTCTGTCTGAGTCTCCTGCAATCCCAAAAACAGTAGTTTTTTTTGTCAGTCCTAGCCCCACACTTCAACAGTACGAAAAATTAAAAGAATCAAGCAAACAGTTTTTTTTGAGGTCGAATTAAAAAAGTTTATTTTAAATAAATTGAAAAATTTTAATTGAAAAATTTTAATTGAAAAATTTTAATTGAAAAATTTTAATTTAAAAATTTTAATTTAAAAATTTAATTAAAAAAAAATATTTATTCTATTATATTTATTTTTTTCTGTGAATGCAATGGCACTTGCATTTAATTTTCAAGGCTTTGCAGTGACACTTTGCAAAGCAAATCTTGCAAGCACGTAGGAACAGAACTCGAGTACGATTGTGCTCTCTGGATCTGTTCCAGGCCGCTTGCTTTCCCTGGGGAGTCTTCCGGAAGGCCTTCAAAGGAATTTTCTCCCTTTGCACCGAAATTGAGCCATCCTGCAATAAAAAACAAACTATATATACAACCAGCTAATGTTGGAATACTTCCACAAAGTTGTACATTTTAATACAATTAAATTTTTAGTATAAACGATATAATAAATGAAACAACTTACATTGTAAGTACAGTGCACTTCCAAGGTGCCATCATGGAGAACGGGCCGTACAGTGGCTGGAAGCTTGGGCTTAATATGATAGAAAAAACAAAACGGTTTTTACGGTAATAAAAATACGTAGCAATAAAGGTTTTTAAATATTAAATGTTCCAACTATATTATTCAGCTCCCGAAACGTTGCTCTAAAAACAATGAAGCTCGTCCTTTATACTTTTTTAATAAAAATACTTACAATTTTAAAATTCCAGTCCAAGCTCTTCCTGTCGAGAAACTTCAGAATATACCGAATGTAGTCCTTGGCACTGGTGATAATTGAACCTTGGGCCATCCTTCCCGTCGGAAATCCTGCAAAAAAAGCAAAATAATACATTTAATTTCGAATAAATTGTCGATATCGTTAGTTAAACCAGCAGAAGTTTAGTTCGTAATGAGCACATGTTAAGCAATGATAAACTAGGAAACCTGAGTAATCGCCATGAGGCATCTACAAACACGACCTTTTAGAAATTAGCACTCATGATGGTTTAACCGACGATATCAATCCCCCTCTTGCAACAGCAGCAGACAAATGAGTGGAAAGAAATCATTTGATCTGATGTTATCTACTATTACAAGAGAAATCCCCCCACCCCGCCGAACGCTCCCCCCCGAATGGACGTACCTTGTGTAATGTTACCTCCTCATTTTACCAAAATGTACCTCAAATCTTAAAAGAAATTGTAAAAAGCGTTCGGCTTTACCATAAATAAATATGTGATTATATTTTTGTGTGCGGTTAAATATTAAGTACCATTGTGGGAATAATAGTGTTTACAAAAATATCAAGAAGCAAAAAAATTAGTGTGGTTTTAAGCTGTAGGTTTTTAAGTAACTATATATTTATTATGCATTATAGGGCTCAGATAACTAGAAACTAATTTAAAAATTTAAACTTTGATACACATTAACTGGGAGGCAATGGATGGTTGTTTAAATCACTGTCACGTAATTTTTGACCTGATAATTACCATAAACTACATTTGAGCTGTAAGCCATTAGAAAAATTAAACATAAAAGATAAGTCTGAAATCAAAATGATGATCAATATGAACCGTTAGTATCAAAGTGTAAAATAAAAGTAAACTAGTAATTTTAGGCGTCCGCATCTACTCTACTTCTTCATATGCCCCAACATCTAAATCCACGACATTCAATGATTGCTGTTGATCGTCTGGCAAAATTCTGGGCTCAAGCAGCGTCTTCATAATATCAGCCCTCTTGGGACGAGCACAGCTTGATATTTGTTTTTTCTTCTTCTTAAAAGACCGGACTTGATGTTCAATTTTTCCACTGGCTGTGCAACTCGGACCTGGTGTTGGTGTGAACACACGTGATGGGGTATCTTCCAACATTGCTGTAATGGCTTCCTGTATCTTCTGTTCAAGCACATGTATCTTATTTTGCTTGCGTGCAATTTCCAAAGCTACTTTCATCATGTTTTCTACCTTGGTGGAATTTTGAGCACATGCCGCTTGTACATTCAAATCTTGCAGATGATTGCTAATTTCTTCTTGTCTGGTTTCACGGAACATATCTGTATCTATTACTAACTCATCAGCATCATCGTCTTCACTAACTGGAGCAGTGTTTTGCGCTAAGTGTTGGCAGAGAAGATGAATATGCTTGCACATGTTGCTTCGTATGCTGTTCTCATAACAACTGCACGTGAAAGCATGAATACACGTTGCACATTTTCGGCACCGAGTGTCACATTTGCAATTCTCTCTGTTTCGTCTTAGGATGTATTGCTCGTAGGGATCGGTAAATGAAGGAATTATCCAGTCTTGCCCAGATGAGATGATAGATGTCATATCTCCGTCAGCACTACGAGTGTGACCCCGCCTTAGTGAATGGTCCTTTGATGTTAATTTCCCACGATGTTGAATAACCACTCGCTTCTGTTGCCGAGATTGCAAGAATTCTAAGACACCGTGAATACCGATATCCAACCTCTTTACACGTTTACCTTTCAGAAACTTGTGCTTGATTTCCTTGTGCATATTTTCCAGACTCATGTTCGTATTCACACCAGCGTGTAGCCGAAAACAGCAAGCCCATTCCTCCCGATGGTTATAATAAGATTCCAGATAGCCATGGATTTCATTGAACACCGGATGACCTTGGACCTCTTGAAGTAGATTTGTAAAAGCAAGTTCAAAATCCGGTTCTCTTGTTTCTTGCATTATTGCATGCATTTTATGGAATACTTCAAATTTTTCCACGCCGCACTTTATTTTAGCAATTCGCTTATGCCAAGCTCTAAGCACGTGCCACATGCACAACAACTTCTTTGGTCTTTGGCCGTCTACACACATAACACTGATCCAAGCGTTGAAGAATGCAGGTTCGTTGTCGCTCATAAAGATGTTCGTGTTAATCTGGCCTACTCTATCTCGTAATGCTTTGTAGAAAACCTCATACGTGATCTCCGATTTTCTGGAATGGAAAAAGAAAACACACGGAAATCCCTCGAAGCTATCGTCGATTGTGAGCAGTGTTGTTAGCTCAAATCCGTACGAGTTTGTCCCATGAGTGCCATCAATACATAATATTTGTTGACCAGCAGTTGTAAGCAAATGTTCTTGACCTCTGTTCATATAGGCAAGCACAAACTCATCTTCTTGCAGAGTTGGATACTCCGCAGTTAACTCTCCGAAGGGTTTGTATAAAAATACACTGTTCTGGTCTTGAAGTTGAAGTTGTTGAACTTTCAAGTGAACACTCTGCGCGTCGTCTTTGCTCAGCTGGATATTATTGCTGATTCCGAACTTTTTTCCGATGTTTATGAAATCCATGGTTGTTAGCAAATCAATTCTGGTAATGTGCTGCTCCTTATGAGTTTCAACCATTTTCTTGGAGATTCTATCTACAGGAATGCCATCTTTCATCATCGACGCTATTTCCTCTTTCATTGGGGATGCTATGCCAACTCTTCCTGGTTCTCTGTCATGACCTAAATGAGCTCGAACACAGGACACCTTCAGACCATGTGAATAAGCGTGAACCGTAATCGTTGACGGACAAACCTTGCCACACTTAACACTTCCCATTTTCTTCAGCTCCCTCTTGTCATTCCCTTTTGAAGTAAATGATCCACTTCGGTGACAGTGGTACAGCCTCCAGTTACCTTCACTTTTTATTTTGACATACTTTTCATTCTTCTTAGCCATGAGTTGATTTTTCCAAGATTTAAACTCTTCTTCCGTTTCGAAATCAAGTTCTTTCCGTTTCAGATCAACGTTGTGGTGCTGAGCAAGATGGAGGTGCAGGATATGCATTTTTGATCCCGAGAATGAGCACTGTCCTACTGGGCAAGCAAAGTTTCCACTAGAAATCTCTTTGCCTGTGATGGTCTTGTGGTTGCTAGAACTAATGTGGACCTTCCAATGACCAGCATGATCTGTTGTGTACGAGCATGGAATACATTTAAAGGTTTTCGACTTCTTTTTCGACTCGTTGGTATGTGTCTGCTCATGCCGTATTAGATTGAATTTAGCATCAGAAGCGTAATCACAAATGGAACATTTGAATCGCTTTTCAAATCCGGTTGTTTTGACTTGAGAAATGTTAGGATCCGTACTACTTCGTTTTGGGGCCTTAAAATCATCGCTGGAATCCGAGTCGTCATCAATAGGATTTTTCGCTAAGGTACGCTTTAGCTTAGGTTCAAATGCCATTTTGCTTAAAACCGAAAAGCCACAACCAAAGAAGCTAAAATTAAAAGCATTTTTAACTACAAACACCGCAAAACTAAACAGTTTATGTCAATAACAAATTGTAAGAGCTTTAAAGCAAGAGAGCCGTAATCCATACCCAAAACAATAATACGAAATGCGTTAGCAAAACATTCTAACCAACCCTAGCACTATTTTCTACCAAAATAATTTACTGCGCAAAGAAAACCTTACAATACAAAGGATACTAATTCCCGTAACCGTATGAAAATTAGGCCCTGACTATGCAAGGATGACAAAATGAAGTGATGGAGACGGATCATGTCATAAAATATATAATTGTATCGTTACTATAAATAAATCAATAAATAAAAATTAATAAAATTAATAAACATAAATAAATAAATAAATAAATAAATAACGACAAATAAATAAATAATAAATAAAGAAAAATGAATACATAATAAATAAATGAAGAAAAATGAATACAGAATAAATAAATGAAGAAAAATAAATACACAAATAAATAACAAAAAAACAAAAAAATTAATAAATAATAAAAACAATAACAAAAAATTAATAAATAATAAATAAATAACGAAAAATTATTAACTAATATATAAATAACGGAAAAATCAATAAATAAATACACAAATAACGAAAACATAAATAAATAATAAATAACAAAATAAATAATAATTAATGACAAAATAAATAATAAATAACGACAAAATAATATTTGGAAACGAATAATTTTCATAACCCCATGAAGAAGCACGGGCATAACATTAGTAAAAATTTCATATACCGTTATGTTTGCGTCGGCCCTACAATATGTTTGATCGCCCCCTCCCATCAAAATTTTGACATGACCCATCTCCAATCATTCCAAAAAACGGCGTTCGTCCAAAAGACGTACCGTATACATATTTTTCACACTTGATTCAATTTTTCATTCATTTTGTATATTTAACGTCATTAAAATAAATATAAAATGATAAAAATCTTCGCGAAACTAAACTTACTCAAACCAAAGCAATTAGAGATCCAATATACAGCCAATATACAGCCAAGCTATAACCCAAGTCGTGTATATACGAACTACGCAATTTATTGTTAGTGAAAAGCGTGTGTATATACTGTATTATGTTAATGAACAAATATTCAAATGAGCAAACAATTAAATTTCACAAATATAATTCCGATTCAAGTCCGAGCAAATTGACAATCCAGATGCTACATTTGTAAAATTCCGCCTGTATAGGCGCAGATGCCATAGAGTATGGAGAACGTTGGCGTGTGTGTGAAATGAGAATCGGGAGTTGAGTTTCTGCCTTGGTTGGTATGTATAAACATGGGTTGTATATGCGTGAGCATTGATAAATATTTTCTTTATATTTTCTTGTCTTTTTCTCTTAAGAAAGAGTAAATTATTGTCTCGTTCTCCATCCTCCACTCTCAGCGTTACATCGCAGTGAGTACTCCAGCGCTCGCCCAAGCCATCTCATCACCGAAGCAATGAGATTTGTAGCGGTGTAATGTAATGCTATATACACGTATCTTTTCTCTTTACTCTCAATCCTTTCTCACTCAACACTCATTCGTAGTATCTCGTATTTTATTTGCACTTCCTATATGTTGTTGTGTAGTGACGATCTTGATCGGATCTAACTATATCTCATAACATACTGTCCACCATATCTTTTAACATACTGTCCACGGTCCACCATATCTTGTAACATACTGTCCACCATATCTTGTAACATACTGTCCACCATATCTTGTAACATACTGTCCACCATATCGTTTCACATTCTTTCCACTTACTGTCCACCATATCTTTTAACATATTGTCCACTGTCCACCTTCCTATGTGTCCGCGTACCAAAAACTGAAACGAAAACCGAAACTATTGTACAAATAATTTTTAGCGAATAACGAAACGGAATGATAAAGTTATCCAACTCTGGTTATAAGATATGGTGGACGGTGGATTGTGGACAGTAAAATTCTGGCCCGTTATCGACATAACAACCAAATGATACTATCTTGATAATTTAATGTCAGTTGTTAGCCTGATGATGAACAACGTAGTTGTTCGAAAGCTAGCACTCGCGCCGATTATATTGTCAATAAAAATTATTTAACTGTTAACCAACCAACCACGTAAGCCAAGATATTAAAAATCTGAAATCGAAAAATCAATAGCTACTTGGCGAAAGTGATGTGCACAAGGGTTAATTCAAAAGTGTTAGGGGCGCAAATATTTTTGGGATCACTCAAAATGGTCAGCACTATGCTTGAAGGCTACCTGTGCCCAGTTTCAGCAAAATCGGAATTGTTTAAAGACCCGGGTAACAAAAAATGATCCCAGCTCTATGTCTGAAGGTTACGTGTATCAAGTTTAAGCAAAATCGGAAAAAATTAGTTTAAATATTCGGGTAACTCCGAATTAATTTAACTAATTGGGCTCAAATTTAAAATGATCCCTGCTCCATATCTGAAGGCTACGTATACGAAGTTTCAGCAAAATCGGAAGATTTTTGTTTAAAAACCCAGGTAACTCCGAAACAGTTCAACAAATTCGGTTGTAACTAGTTCCCTTGTTATTTATTATCCTAATTAATGCTATTTTAAAACTTTTTAACCAAAAATATTTTGATAAAAATAAATTTA
>JAQGAK010004553.1:0-11965 GCA_034696945.1 Lipothrix lubbocki
TGAATTTTATATAAGCTCCTTTTCGTATTGTGTCAAAATCATATAAGCTCCTTTTGTAGTTAGTCCGACGATATATTATAAACTTGTAAATCCACAAACGCATAATACACATTACATTTTTGCAGTCCACTTATGAAATATGAGGGAATTTAATAGTGCCCAAGATTCCATCTGCCAATACAAATGCACCTTTATTGAAGCTTATGGATGAAGCAGCATTTTTTTCAAATTTTTGAGTAACGACAGTTTCCGGGTGTCTAGAACGTGCCCACGGTGGAATTGCGACATATGAGGAAATTCAGGGATGACGTTTCTCAGAAAAATGCTGAGATCATATTAGTTTGTTGATGCATTAATTACAAGCGTCATTGTTATCGTTGATATTAAGCTGCGGATTGTAATGTTGGGCATTTTTTAAAGATTTTTATGTTTATTGTTTATTTCATTATTATATGTATTATTATATGTATTTATTATTCTCATTTAATATTTTGTACTTGTTTTATTACAATTTGTTTCCTAGTTTAATTTATTTTTAATTATTTATATTTAGTATTATTTATTTATTATTTTAGTTTATTTGCTATTTATATGTATTTATTATTATTTATTTGCTATTTATATGTATTTATTATTATTTATTTGCTATTTATATGTATTTATTATTATTTATTTATTATTATTTATTTATTATTTTAGTTTATTTGCTATTTATATGTATTTATTTTTATTTATTTACTATTATTTGTTTAATATTATTTAATTTTTTTTACATTCAGAATTTTATGATTATTTATTATTTCATTTTCGTTTAAATAATTTTGTTTGTTTTTTGATTGCTTAAATACCAATAGCCATTTGTGTAATTAATCCGGATTAAATCTTCAAATCATAGGTAAATTCAAAATCGAAAAGCATGAAAAATGAAAGAGTGAGTTGCCATTGTTGCATGTCCCTTTTTGCATGTTGTCTCTCCACATCCCAGAAGATTCAATTTGCTTGAGTAGTTCTGAAACCAATAATTCGTTTCAGTGATTAAGCAGGATAATTATTTCGTTAGCAGTCTCACTAAATGTGAGTGGATTCGAAAAAGATGAAATGAGAGCAGAGTGTTATGCAAGTTTTTTTTTATTTTATGCAGAAATTAGTGGGTCTTCGGAGAAGGAGTAGCAAGCATTATGAAGCTTTATTATGTGCTTTTAAGCAATATATTCCTCCACAATCACAGTGGCTGCACATAGGGTTTCATATGGGAAGACCTAACTACAGTATAAGAAGAGTGAAAGATATAAGAACGATTCCTGAATGACAATTAGTCCGTTTTTTTGTCGTTTTTTTCAGACTTTTCAACATAGAGACCTAGTAAAGCACACAGTCAACGAACTGGTTTGGCGGAATGGAACAATATTATCCACATCATCTCTGCTACCGTGGTAGTAGTTCGACTATACACTGCAAATAATGAAAAGAAATACGAAAGTTCTTGTCAATAGAATTTATTGGGCTGATCCTTACTCCGTGTGTTGCTACTCATGAATTTACCTATATCAAATTAATTTATATTACGTACATATATTTACTATCCGCCTTACTATACTATAGCGGCATTATTACTATAGTGATTACTACTATAGTGATAGAAGAGCACATGGGAGGATTGAACTATTTCCATATTTGATTATAGACCCTTTTGATTGAATTTACGAACAATAATAAGAGGAGACTCCTGAAAACTTGCGTTTGTGTAATCATTACAATAATTATACACTTAATAAGTTCAGAGTGATTTCTTCTCGTTTTTTACGCACGCAAAAGATATATGTCGTAATGCTTCAGAGATTTTCGCAGTTTTTTTTATCTGATGCTTATAGTGGCCTGTTGTATAATTTAGTTAGATCTGGGATGGATCATATAATGTGGCGATCTGCTGCCGCGATCTGAGTTATGTTTATTATTGCATGAAGTGAGACGTAAATTTTATCAGACAGGAAGTGCCATTTAGGCTTCAATTTATTGGGATACAAATATGACAGTAAATCAAAGGTTAAGATTGCAAATGAACATAATTTCCTTTAAAGTCAAACATGTGGATTGATGGTTTGTGAATGCGCAATAAGCGTTTTAAAAAAATATAGATTTTTAATAATTATTTCTTCATACACACAATATCCCAACCTTCAACATGACGGTAGCAAAATATGCATTGACATCCATTAAAAAGCACAATAAATTATATTGAAACTTGCAAAATTATTTAACAAAATTATTGATTTTACGGCAGACGTCGTTATCGGGGGTACACAAAAATTTGTGTAATCTCCAATAAAATTGAGGCTTGTTAGGAAATCAATTAATGGATATATTTATAAAATAAAGATTTTTATTGATAATCCTTGTCTAATCGTAAGATGATTGCGCGGTTTTAGGTGCGTTAACAATGTTTATAATTATGTAGTAATATAAATTTAATGGCTTTAATTTTAAATTTGTTAAATGGGTTTTGTGGGAAGTGCAGTGATCTTGCATTTCCACACAAAACGAAAATAAAAGTGTGAAAAAAGTGGGAGTATTCATTGTGCAATGATCTTAAACATTAGTTTCTAATATCCGCGTTGCATTATTTTATTGTTGTTATCTTCAAATTTGCGGAGCGGAATTATGGCGAATAACACAAAAAATGATTGCATGTCAGGTAGTGTAGGAAGGATTTTAATCCATAAAAAAATTTCAACGGTTTAGGATACATTTGTGCAGCAGTAAATCCATTTAATGACATTAAAAATAATTAGTAGATTTTAATTCGAGACCATTAATTAGTAAGCAATTAAATCTGTAACTAATCAAGCAGCTGAGTCACGACTCATGAATGACCTTTTTTCGATCATACTGTTTCGTTCCATTTATTTGCTCCTGCAATGTTTAAGTGATTTTACTAATTATTCTCATCACATCAAATTTTATCTAATGTGTGAACCAGTTGGTAGAACTTGTTTTTGAAGTATTGTTATTACAAATATTTAGATCAACTTTTATTCTTTCGTTAAGCTAATTGTAAGATTTAAATAATTCGATGAAAATTTAATTTTTAACGATGAGAGGAAGACTTCGAATTAGAGTAATTATTAAAATATTTATTTTACTAATAACAAAATCGTTCCGGTATAATTTTCGGCACAAACGCCAGCAAAGTAAAAGTAACAAATGGATTTTTAAATTGAGAAAAATAATAACAATTTCGCTTACGAGAATTATTTTAAAATATTTTTTCACTGCAAATAATTATGTTCATACATATATAACATACGCCAATTATTTATTGTAACTATAATTTAATGAAAAAACTAACATCGAACTAAGTGTTTTAAAAGTTTTGAAAACATTTTCACAAATATTAACGACGGGACAACATATCTACAGCGTTTCATTTCTCTGGCTCTCGCAAATCTGCAAGCAATAATTTAAAGTATATAATGCATGTGATTTTTTAAAATCAGTATAAATAAAATTAATTATTTGCGAAATTTCTTGTTAATTCTTAAATATAGACTTATAATTTGTAGTAATTAAAATTGCGCTTCTAAAACCCACATGATTCTGCATATTGCCAACGAGTTGGTCAAGATATTGGATGGCTTGAATATTCAGGTAAAACTTCTTGAATTCTGAAAATATAAAAAATTCATATGATTTAACAAATTTTATAAAATATTATTGATTTGTTGATAAAATGTATAAAGTATTTAAATAGTAAATTTAGTCTCGAAACTATAATATGATAAGCTTAAAGAAAACTCCCCTGGTTTGATTTTTCGCCGATTACGCAGTTGCGGAGTATTGTGAATTCTGGCTGATAGGGATTTTTGACGGGCTACCACACTCGTATTTTTGTTGTGCTTGTTTAAGGAATTCTCGATAACTTGCATAGCCATCGATTTGGCCGTGGTTGACAGAAAATAGCTTTGCATGTAATTTTCAAGTAATGGCTCAAGATTTAACTCCGGATTGAAAAGATCAGTTTCCGTTGTCCAGGATTTTCCAATGGCAATACATACTGTGCTCTGATTGGTGGATTTTAACAAAATTAATTTTTTAATATTATATGAATTAATATTTTATGAATAATTTATCATTTATTTGTTGATAAAACGTGCATGCAAGCTTCAAAATTTTAAAAATTCAAAACTGAAAAATTACAATGGTAAGCTTCCAATCTTCACTCAATGCTGAGCGGGGGTTTCTACTGGTTGAATTCAAAAAAGTTTCTCGGAGGCTTTTTGTGCATCGATGAACTTCATCTGGTGAGACTAAGTACGGAACGTTTGGGAAATGATTATTACTAGAGCAGTAAGCAGAGTGTGATGAAACAAACATTGTTTTCATCGACCTCCAGAATTGGTGAATTTTCCGATACAACTGAAATAGTAAAAATTACCTTTCAACTATGTAGAAACATTTCAACTTTTAACCAGCAAAAATAATGTTAAATTTTAGAAACTTTTTACCGGCTTCATTTCTGGTGCGCACACCTGCAAATGGTAGAAAGTTATGTAATCACTGATTTAGTTTTATTTGCAAAGAATAAATTACTTTTTTCTGCTATTATGTTTCACACCTCAAATTTTGCACTGTAATATTTCTGGCGAAATTTCTTCAGATTTTGTACACTCAGGGAATCGGATGGTTGGACTTCGGACAATGTTGAATTTAGATCTTCAGCTTCAAATACTGACCTGAATTTTTCCTGCTTTTCCTTTTCATAGTTTTTGATCATCAATTCTAAAAATGTAGTTTCATTTAATTCCTGATCCTCAAGCGACTGTCGAACAATGCATTCGTAGAAGGCCCACTAATTTTAATAACAACAAAGCAGCATGCATGAAATTACAGATATGCTTAATAAATCAAAAAATCAATTAATGATTGAAGTACAAAATAATTACAGAATAATTAAATACACAAATAATTAGAATAATTAGATACGCAAATAATTGGAGCAAACATAAGCAATTAGAATATTTAATTACAAACGTAATTAAACATTAGAAGCGGATTTTTTAAATTTTAAGCAAAATCCCACCCGCGAATCATAAAAAGTTAAATTTGCTTGAATAATTTCAGGTGAAGAACATTTCCTGGCAAATTTTCCAAACTGAAGACCGCTCTTGACATATTCCCCATTGCAGCAAACGTCTCCGAGAAAACTTTCCTGCAGCTTTTGGTCATTCAGGCAACTGACATCTTCAGTTTTGGATGCGTCTCTTTGATTAATTAGTACCTAGAAACAAAGGTTATTACGTATATATACCTACGCTTATTTCACAGCCAGAATCTAATCTTTCAGAATTCAAAAACAATTTACCTGAAGTATTACACATATTTGAAGAAACTTTAAATTAAAGTTTCTCATTATTGTAATATTTAACTTTCAAGGACTAAATAATTTTAACTTTTCCAATATCCAAATCCAGGAGATATTCCCAATGAAAATTCTGGGTAAGTGAAAAAGCATTTAAATTTAATACATAGCATTGGATGCCTAAATAGCATTGCTTCGACCGAACGTTTAGCACTTGGGCTGCTTCCGGGAAATACGTCAAAACAAATGAAAGTTTTTTATTAAATACTTTATCGGCTTATGCAGTTTGCACTAAAGCAATTTAAATTGTCCGACAACAAATAATTTGAAGATATAAAATCAACTACTCATTACATGAAGTACTATCATAATGTATACAAACCCTTCTGTAATTTTGGATTTCATGCTTCCCTGATTTCTTATAATATGTTCAGTGTCATTTTAAAACCTTTGTATATGTTTTGTGTCAAAATGCTGATGATAATGATGAGTGCGAGCACCTGAAATAAAATAAAAACATGGGTCACGACTACCAAATACTCTTGAATTTTCATCCTAATCCAACATTTAAATTCTAATTTGCATTTCATGTGATCCCTTCATAAAGAATGTTTGCGCTTTGTGTGTGTTTAACAGTGTTTATACAAGTAAAATACTGATTTTTAAATTGAAGCCATCAAGTAGTTCACCTGTCAACCCCTTACCTGAGTTATACCTGTAGTATTATCACTATAATTTTGGAAAATATAATTAAGAATGCCAACTTCCAAACGCGTTACACAGCGTCACTTTTACGTAAATCGTCCATACGAGCTCTGACGTAATATTTTGCAATTCAATTTTGATTGTTCAGGGCTGACAGCTTAAAATATATACTAAATTATTTCAAAAGGATGTTCATAAGAGCCATCGTATGTACTTGACAATTGGAGATTTTAAACCGAATATCGACAATAACACAACAAATGTTTGTGCCGCTTGCAAAATGCAACATCCACAATGAATCCTATTGCATGCAAATCGAATATCGCAGATGTTGGTGCTTACATCAGGTGTGATGCATTCAAATGCAAATCATGAAGTAAAATGTATTTCAAAGTTGGTCTAATTTTGTTAATAATTTGATGATTGCAAAAAATAAACTTGATATCTTTCAATATTACATCAATTTTAGAGCAATCGAAGTATCGATAATAGTATAATGTTAACCGCTGTAGTAATTTTAGGCTTTATATTTTCAGGGGTTAAGACTGATAATGAGTACTTTGCCATTGCCCGAAGTCCGTTATTACTGGATGCCTGGGCGGAAGCTGAAATAAAGTTTATGGACCGGCTTAAGTTCCTTCCGATTAACCAGGCCAAAGTTGGTGGACAACTTGTGACAAAAATGACTTCGTGTGTATTCATTTTGTTTGACTTATTCAGAATTTTCATATTGTATTCCCGTTAAAATATTTAAAAATATTTTTTTAAGTGAATTTGTAGCTTAAATGAGCCATTTACTGTTATCCACGCAGATACGCCACAGACTTTGTAAACTGCACTAAGAACCTTCGCAATTTCGGTGGTACGGAAACGGATCAGAAAAAAGTTTCAGCGGTGACGTACAATCCCCTGGCGTCCTACAGGATGATTCGCAGATTAGTTCATGACCTTCCTTCACTCAAGGAGAGTTTGTTGGATTCTGATGGTCAGTAAAAATAAAGTTAAACCTTAAATGGAAGGGATTCAAAGCAAACTTAATTTATATTAATGAAAATGTCAGGAATGGATTAATGATTCAATTTATAATTATTTTAACTATTTATAAGTCGAATCAGTAACAAAAGTCCACGCATACGACGCCTTGAGTGTCTTCCCAGGAGGAAGCTGGTTAGAAAAACAAGATTTAACGGATGCCATTGCCGCCATTTTGCGTATCAGCTACGTTTACCAACTAAAACCAGAGGATGTAAGAGTTTTGTAAAAACTCGAACTAATTTATTTTTTCCCCCACAAGGCCATTTTCTAAATATTTTACAAATAATTACAATGCAATTTTTACTAGTTAGCACAAGGAATTATAATTGGAATGAACACCGGAATACAGCTGGAGGCAGTGCATTGCTATGAAATAGCAAAAGAATCTCTTTTGCAGGACCATTACGTGCAAAGTATTGAGTGGTTGGAGCTCGCTCTAGAAAAACTGGGGCATGGTGATGATACCATACATTCAAAACTTATCGAAGAGGCTTATGAGGAAGCCCTTAAAAAGGTACATAATTGCTACTTAAATTCAAAAATTTAAATATTAAAAAGTTCTATTTCTCTAAATTGATGTAAATTATTACTTATAGTATTTAGCAATAAATAGGGTGGATTAATCACTTTTTGGAAATTAATATTTTATTTACAATTTATTGGAACGACGTTTCGAGCAACTGCTCTTCATCAGGTTCAAAGTGTATATGTATTATTACTTATAGTAAATACAAAAAAAATATTCATTTCAAATAGCATTAAATTTGTACTTAAATAATTATTAATAAAATATGCTGCTCATATAACAGCACGACGAAGAATTTGCACAGTGGTTCGCAGCACCAATGCCGAAAATATATGACAGAGAATTATTGCCCATCCGGAACGATCCGGATTTCAAAACAATTCGAAAATCTAAGCAAGCATTGTTGATCGACGAGCTAGGAGGTGACACTAGTCCTAATAATTTGAATAATTACGTAAACTACTGGATTTTATGTTCAGGGGGAGATTTACGGGTAATATTTCAATTTATAATTATTATACAAATACTTTAGAATTCCTTAAGTTTAATATTTAAATTAAAATAATTAATCTTTATTTTATTATATATGAATTTTATCGTTCACAATATATTTTCATAATTGCAGTCCGAAGAATTAAAATCTCAATTATTTTGTTGGAACGAGAGGAAAAGCCATCCATACTTAAGCATAAGCCCAATTAAAATGGAGCTGCTTTCAAAAGACCCGGACGTAGTTCAAATGTACGACGTCATCGGAGACCAAATGATCACCAAATTGCAGGATTCAGCCTCCGGAAAGCTTGTCCGGTCTCAAGTTGTGAATATCAAGGGGGATGCTCCACCCGTAACTTCAGACGTTAGAACGTCCGTGCAGAGCTGGCTGTCAGACAAACTGCAGCCGGATTTGCAAGTTTTAACTCGAACCATAGAAAAAGCCACTGGCTTGGTAGTTTTCCCGGACTCAGCAGGAGAGCAATTCCAAGTGGCTGCGTACACTTTCAGCGGTCATTACGATGTGCATGTGGATGGAGTAATAATATTTTATTTGCTGAAAAGTTTATTTAAACTTATTAAAACTAATTAAAAATTTAAGTTTTCTCATTTTTTATTTTAT
Source organism: Lipothrix lubbocki (assembly GCA_034696945.1). NCBI lineage: Eukaryota > Metazoa > Arthropoda > Collembola > Symphypleona > Sminthuridae > Lipothrix > Lipothrix lubbocki. The sequence goes on from JAQGAK010004553.1 coordinate 8,737, forward strand.
TAATGTTTTAATAATTAGTTTGTGCGAGACCATTTTTTTAAATATTTGTTTTAACATTTTTATTTATTACTTTCTTGATCTTGTGGTTCTAGTTTTTGATAACCGGTTATCTTGGAGAAGAGACGAATGGGAACCGCATTGGGACATTTATGTATTACGTGAGTAATTTTCTTAAAATGTTTTACATTTGCATTTCTATTTTGTAACAATCCTAGCAAAAAATAACGTCTAAACTGAAACCACATAATTATTCTAATTTAATTGAAAAATCTTTACAACAGTTACAACAGCCCGAATTAGGAGGACAAACAATATTTCCGCAAGGTCGAGTAGCCGCTCAGCCAATCAAGGGATCAGCAGTTTTCTGGTACGACATCAAAAGTGATGGTGCCGTTGATCTTCACACTTACCATGGAGCTTGTCCAGTCGTTTATGGTCGAAAATGGGGTAAATCCTTAAAAATCGAGAGCTATAATTATTATGAAATTATCAGAGATGATTACATTATCATAATGCTTTAAAATTTCATAAAAATTATGCGATTTGTTTTATCAGTTTCCAACAAATGGATCCGCTATTTCGATCAATTTCAAACAAAAAAGTGTGCTTTGGAGGAAGACGAAAGATACAGCATTCATCTTGACACACGAGGACGATGGTAGTAGCTAATGTATTCAGATTTCGAGAATATTCTGATGTAAAAAAAACAAATTACAATAACTACAAGAATAAAAGTGAAATCTACTAGAGTGATAATCCAATTGGATTTTTAAAAGTTTTTTCGAAAATTTATTCCAACATTTCTTTAACGAAATCAATTTATTTTCCCAATATTGTTCCTCAATATCCAATCACATATTAGAATCGTTTGAACTCGACGCATGTGAAGCAAATAATAGATGATCCTCGACCACTTTATTTACCAAGAAAACTTGTATCTCCTCTCATGTGATAGATGAACTTGATCAAACTTCATCTGCCTCACCATCCTGGTGAACCCTAGGGATAGACAAATAGCAGCTGCCGCCATAAAAATTAAATATTCCCGGAATTCGGAAAAATTCAAGTGTCTACTAAGAGAGTTTTCCGGACAAAGAGCAACAGCAAAGATGACGAGTAGTCCCGCCATGGAGATCCAAATGTTATCATGCGTCACACCTGCGATGACTTGCAAACTTGCTAAAAAGTATCTGAGCACATCATCTGGTACGGTACTCAAAGTATATTCCTGAACGAAAACGTAAGCCTTGCCGATGTACACAAAAATCCACATTAAATTCAAACAAAGAATGTAGACACTGTAGTTCTCCGTAAATCTCCAGTAAACCGTCAAATATGCCAGAGCGACATTTGGGTAATAAAACTGATTCACAATCGCCAAAAATCTACACACTTGCAAAATTCCTCTTGAAAATGGCAAATGCGTTCGGCAAGCTGGGTCACTATTGTTCGTGTTTGGCAACAGTGAAGATCGTGGTTGTGGGTTTTCTATCTCCCCAGCAGAGTAAAGTGCCGCTAAGCAACAAATAAAAACTTGGAAGGTCCACGATGTGAAGTCATTCCAAGAGTCCTGAAACGCTGAACGGTATTCGATTGACTTAATCCTGGGAATTAACTGATGAGCTTTCCACCAGCAATGCGTTGTTGTCAGGATTGTGATCAGCGCTGCGAGGCGCATTAGATGTTCCTTGGCGCGCGACATTGTTTATTGCAAATTCGAGGAAAATTTGCATTGTAGCGTTGTATCTTGTATGTTGTATTGTAATATTAATTTTACAGTATGATACACGAAACGCTGACGAAATTTTATTGAATGACAAACCAGTTGATTTATTTTATAAATTTCATATTTTTCAAAAATTCTTTAGTCCCAATTTAAAATTAAATTCATTTATTACTAAAATTGACATTTCTTGTTGATTCAATTTTCAAATAGTTATAAGCAACATCATGGCGAATTGACAAAATTCCAAAAATTTTGATTCGTAATAACTTTGGTTACTGGGCATTAAGGCAGGATATGCTTTTCAAAATACCTTTACATAAAATATTCTCAGAATTTTAATTTTTCTTCGAAAAATACCCTAATAAATACATTTTGAATGATTTATAGGTTAGAATATTATTAAAGATATTTCTTCAGCGGATCTACATTGTGAATCGCCAGCTTTTTCTTGAGATGCCCACGTTTATAAATATTCTCAGGAATCAAAATCCCATCCTGGCGAGTGCCATCGAAGACGAGATCCGTAATGTCGTAGGGGGTCATTTCTAGCTTATTGGCCATCAATCCTAAATAGACGTCCTCCAGATTTAAATGCTGTACGTATGATGACAAATAATAAAAATCTTGGACGGTCTTCTTTGACAAAATTACAAACATTCCCCAGACGTACGTCGGAAATATGTCCAATGGATAGTCTTCTTCTGAGATATAGTATTTTGAGTTTGGATCTCCTGGAGTAACAAACATTGACATAAAAATTGATTTCAAAATTAATATTTCCATGAAAACCATTAAAACAATTAGAAAAAATATAGACGTGGCTTACGGTATGGAAAGTATAAGTCATGCCGATAAATGTACCCCGAATAAAAAGGCTCACACGGTTGAACGGCATCATCATTTTCCCGTTCTTCCAATATCCATGGATAATTATACGGATTCTTAAGAAACTGAGATACATTTTCTAAAAATAAGTAAACATCCACGTCAACGCTCAAGTAGAAATTAAAATGCGGGCAGAATTCCACAGCCCAGCGGATCCCCATCATGGTTTTGTATGTTAAATTCTTGTATGAATCCAGGAAATCTCCTATAATAAAATCATGGTATTGCAGTATTTCCCCGTGAAGATCTTCCTCAGTTTGTCCGATTAGAAATCCATACTTTATCTTGATATTGAGTGAAGAGATGTAAGTTTGATTTGCTAGTATTTTTCTTAATTCCATGCGGGCATCTTTTTTTGAAAATTCCGTCTTGATTAAAATCAACACGTCGAAGTTACTTGAAGCGTCGTTGGCGCAGGGTGGCATGGATAAAATTGACAGATTTATGTTTGAGTATCTTGAATTTATTGGAGCGACTGCAGGAAGCTTTCCAAATCTAATCAAAATAAAATTATACAAGGCATATTAATTGTTATTAAAAGGAATATCGCTCCTCGAGGTGCAAGATGTTATAACTCCAAATTTCTTAAATGCAAGATGTTATATCCACCATCATATT
>JAQGAK010004554.1:0-11964 GCA_034696945.1 Lipothrix lubbocki
CCCAAAATGCCCTGAAAATGCCTTATTTGCCACGATTTTTTCTACTTTGAAAATGCCGGGCATTTTGGGCATTTATTGAAGGCATATTGGGCATTTTCGGCATATTGAGCAAAATTTAGACATGGCGGTGTCTGAAATGGCATAATTACAGTGCCAATTTCAAGTTTCACGTTAATATTATTCAAAAATATCAATTTATATAATAAATCAGAGCATATTTTAACATGTAAAGTAGGGGATTGTTTTCCCCACACCCCACAAAACTCTCCACGTGCACTTTTGCTTCCTGTAGCCCTTTAATAGGCACGCACTTTTTGCCCTTTTAATGTTAATAATTAAAATCTTGTCATACGCTATTTGAGCAAACAGAGCTACGGGGTACTTCACCTCAAGAGTTTGGATCTCCAAGACGAATTTAAAAGCATGAATGTGTATTCAAATTTTTATAAGTAAGGCTGAGGAATCACGACAAAATACAGATAAATAAACAGGGTTGTCTCACAATCAGCCCTGTTCACAACCCCACTTTGAATTATTTGATTTTTACGTTTACAAAAATTGGTCAAAATTTTGAATTTGTTTGCGCGGAATTTGACTTCGTTTTTCCCCAAATAGGCGCTTTTTATTAACAATTCTTTTTATTTGGTTCATGTGTAACTAATGTTGGCAATAAGCAACTGTATACAGCGGAGACTCGTTATAACGGTATTCTTTGTAAGAGAAAACTCCCTATAACGGTTGCAGATTTAAGTCTCAGAATTAAATTAAGGTGTAACTTTGACTCTTATTACAGCATTCTTTATAACGGTCAAACTTTGCCGCTTTATAATGTGCCGTTATAAAACGTTTTCACTGTAGTGGCATTTTGAACATTTTGGCAGTTGTATACATAACGACACTAATTGGCAATTAGTGTTGTATGTATATTAAATGCTTTATTTAAATCAAAATTTTGTTTCAAGTTGTAAAAAATATTTCAACTTTTTTGATTTCAAATTGTAAAAATAATTTAAAATTTTTTGACTTTCTCGGTTTCAATTTTTAAAGATAATTTAAGATTGTGTATTACTATTTTTATTATTAAAAGTTTAATGCTTAAAATTCCGACACCGTTTTAGCAGCAAAATTCAAATATTAGGTAATAATATGTAGATTTGATTGGATGGGTGAGTCTACAAAAACAAGTGCGCGAAGCGCGCTTGATTTTTAGCAAAAATAAGATAAAAATCTCTACAAAAAAGCAAATCTTTGCTGGAAAATGCCCAAAATGCCCGTGGGCATAATCGAGCAAAATGCCCAACTTTAAAATGCCAAAAATGTCACGATTTCTTGCATTTTGAAAATGCCTTATTTGCTTGCCCAAAATGCCCGCCCCAAGTGCCCAAAATGCCAGGGCAAATTCAAACTTACAACACTATGAAGAATATGTCAACTTTACTACTGTGTCACTAATAATATCACTTTTCTCATTCCCACAGATTTTGCGTCACCACTCACAAATTTCTTCATCTTTACCGAATGCTCCAACTATGTAACAAAGAATACACCGACATGTTTAAAGACATCATGGGATTTATAATGATGGTCGTCTTTTTCATTTACCTTTTTGCCATTGCGTGTATTTTTAAAATAAGCTCCAGCTTGCTTTTTATAGCATCCCCATATGTTTTTTACTTATTGGAATGTTCGTAGTCTCGACGAAGTTGCTCATGCCTGCCGCACAAGTCCATGAATTGTCCAAAGAGCTCTTGGGAATTTACAAGCTAAAAGTGTCAAAAAAGCAGAGAATACCAGCGCTAACACTGAAATGTGTAAATATTAATATTGGCTCCTTCTTCCCAATCAAAACTTCCACTGTGAACGAGTATCATCGCTGGATATTTGACTACACCGTTTCTTTTTTGCTTAGTGGAACCTCGCTATAAGAGGCCTCCATATAAGAGAATTCTCTCTATAAGAGATTCTTGGGCTCGCATGTCATATATGGTTATATGCGTACAAGCTCTCTTTATAAGAGAATTTCTATATAAGAGGCAGATTTTGGTGATTTATAGCGTTCACTTATAGCGAGGTTCCAGTGTATGTAAATCACCAAATTCAGTCTCTTTTATAGGAATTCTCTTATAGAGAGAGCTGGTATGCATATAACTATTTGCGCCATGTGGGCCCAAAGGATCTCTTACAGAGAGAGTTCTCTTATCTGGAGATCCTTTTCTGAAACGTCAGTACAGTCGAGATATGATTAGGAAATATTTTAGAATTTATTTCTTGGTGAAACCGGTACAGAGAAAAGTTAAAGTACACTGAACTCTCGCTATAAGAGAACGCTGTAAATCACCAACTATATTCTCTTATATGGGAATTCTCTTATAGAGAGAGCTTGTATGCATATAACTATGCTTGATATGCGGGCCCAAAGGCTCTCTTATACAAAGAGAGTTCTTCTATATGGAGATCCCTTATAGCGAGAGTCCGGTGTAGAAATATTGTTTTGCAGCAGTTATTATTTCGTTTATAAGGCAATTAACAGCAGTAGAAAAAAATGCCAAAGTTGAATATACACTGGAACCTCGCTATAAGAGGCCTCCATGTAAGAGAATTCTCTTTATAAGAAATCCGTTGGGCTCGCATGTCATACATGGTTATATGCATACGAGCTCTCTCCCTATAAGAGAATTTCTATATAAGAGGCAGAATTTGGTGATTTATAGCGTTCTCTTATAGCGAGGTTCCAGTGTAACATACACTATACCGAGAGTTATAGACCTCAACGGCCAGAGAACTTTGACTTTTATATAGCAAATGCTCTTATAGAGAGTGCTTTTATAGAGGGAGTTTATAACACAGCAAAACCCACAAGTGGCCCAACAAGTGCTGTTACGGCAAGTGCTTTTATAGAGAGGCCTCTTGTAGTGGAAGTGCACTGTATTGGAACCGCGTCGAATAATATTGGTGGCATATCTAAATTAACTATGTATTGAAATTACTGGCAGATATTTTACGTCTGTAATTAAACGAGTTTGCTATGCATGTAATTACTTGCAGTATAAAACGACGGATTTAGTAATTATTCTACAATAACCAAAACGTTTTTAGTAATAATGAGACAGTTAGTGGTAAATAAAATGTACTTTTCCTACTAGTAATGACGCTGCCTGAAGGTTTAAGTGGCATTTTAACTAACAATTCGTTGCAGAGTAATTATAAAATTTAGGTTGCAAATCAGGTGTACCACATACTAAACCGTTCGGGTAAAATTTATCCGTCGTGCATTTGGAAAAAGTTACTTTAGCAAATATACCCAAGTAGACATGTCTTAAGATATGTTTTTTTTCAAAATTTAACAATTTTGTTAAACACAAAACAGATTACTTTATCTTTGAGGATAACGAATCCGACATAATTAGTAACGACTAACCGGACTCTCTCTATCTATAAGAGATTTTTTTTCAGGAAATTCCTTATAAGGGAACGTTTTTATAAAAAAAAACTCCGCTCATAGTAGCTCACCTAATCCAGCCTTGCACTATTTTATTACATGCAAATCAAGTTCTCAACAAGGGGTTTTTAAAAATAACACTTTATTGCATTATTGTATGTCCTTATAAAGAGTGTTTGATGTAATACACACAATGACGACATTAGGCCCCGTGACCAAATATTCCATCTACTTGACGTTTAAAGCTGGAGAATATTTGTACTGTAGCCCGTTCGTTGTTAATAGGCAGCTTACGGAAATTGACGTCACGACAAATAAATATCGACGCTTTAATTGCTGCACATTTGCTGTCATTACGTGGACATATAATCTGCTTTGTATTTACCAGTGCTTTAGACATGCTGAATATGAAGATGATATATACAGGGCAAGCATATTTATAACCACGTTGTTCATGTTCTTGGCGTCGTCATTTCAATTCTCAAATCAATTTCATCCGGATTACTTAATAATGTCTATGCAGACGGCCGTGCGGTATTTGAAGTTCTTTAGGGGTAAGTATGTTACATACTATACATAGAAGCGTTTACTCTTAATGTAATTCTACATTTTTTCTACAATACAATTTATTACAAACTTCCTATTTTTTCGACAGAGCAATATTACACGGAAAGCAAACAACACGATGACTTTATTGACGATTTCATCGGATACGCTCAGATGTTTCTGAATATCATGACTAGCGTTTGCGTTCTTATGGGTTTTATTCTGGCTATTCTATCACCACGACTACTAATAATACCATTGCATTTTGTCGATCCATGGTACAGTGAGAATATGACGATTGTGGTATTTGCAGCTGCGCTAATCACATATGTGTATGCCGGAAATTGTATCATCGGTTTGACTTGGGGATCTCAAGCATGTGCAATTGGAATTCAACTGTTCATTGCTTTCAAGGAATTAACGTAAGAACCAACTGTAAAATGTCGTGTTTCTTACACAGTGGAGTCGCACTACACCGAACTCGCGCTATAAGAGAACGCTATGAATCGCTAAAATCATTCTCGTAAATAAGAATTCTCTTATAAAGAGAGCTAGTATGTATATAACTATATGTAAGATATGCGGGCACAACGAATCTTTTACAGAGATAGTTCTCTTATATGGAGGTCTCTTATTGCAAGAGTCCGGTGTATAACGATTTCTTTCATAAAAGCACACTCCTTATAATGGCAAAATTTTTGTGACAGAAGTAAATTAACAAGAAGTTTGTTACTCGTATAAGTACACTTCTATTTACCGCCAAATTTTGCCGCTTTATGGGACGTCGTTATAAAGAGTTTCTGCTGTATGTAATCGATTTGCTGTAAAACGTAAATGTACAATAAAGAGAAGTTGCTATAATTAAAAACACATTCCTTTAGACTTTCCAGCCCAGGAAGACTGCAGCACAGAACTAAAAATCGTTTGAGGACGACAAAACATTTTGTGCGGAATTACCGTTGCTTGCAAATAATTTTATCCAGGACAAATTTTGCTTTAGACCTTATCCTCTGTGTAATGAAATTAACATACACAGGTGTGTCAATATTAGCTCTTTATGGAGCAGTAATCTCCAGCGGTATGATGAGAGCGCTGGCAATTGCTATTGCTGGCATATGCATCTCAATTCTATACCACGTTTTTACAATGCTTGGTAAAGTTTACAATGTGTCGGTGGAGGTTCTGGCGTCCTGGAAGACATCCCTCAAAACCAAAGAGTTTCGCAGATCCTTCAGGTCACTGTCACCTCTGAGCGTCAAGTTGTGGTCAAAGTATGTAATTACACCGGCAACTGTCTTAACCATGTATTGCTTTATTTTTGAAAATACTGTGACTTTATTAATTACTTCAGGGAGCCAGTCGTAAAAACACAGTTAATGGTGAATGGATTGCTAGTGATTTGATTACTGTGCGCGTAGGAGGCACACTAAACTCTCGCTAACAAAGAACGCTATAAATCACCAAAATCAGTTTCTTTTATGGAAAATCACGTATAGAGATAGCTAGTATGTTATCTATGATATGTGGGCAACAGTGATTTTGTAACGAGAGGGTTCTCTTATATGGCGAGAGTCGGGTGTAGTACCTAGATAAAACGTGGGTACGTTAAACATTATAGTGAGGAAAACATTATGCACTGCAATGTCATAAAAAGCAAAGAATACGAGGGAAATCCTGGTCATTAATATGAAATATCGTTGAAAATTTTATTCTCGTTGACATTTGCGTCATTTTGCAAATTTTTAACTTTCGTTGACATTTGTTATTTTTGTACATTTGTAATTTTGTACATTTTAAGCTTCTCGGAAGCTTGCCTTAAATATCACAGCTTGTAAAAAGTGACTTGCATACTTACGAAATTAGAAATTGGAACGAAAACCCAAAAAAGCTAGATAAGTATAACATATGCAGGAACATCTAGTGTTGGTAAATGAAAATGCCTTCGTGTTTCTGTTCGCTCTGATGAAAATGTTCTGCCCACTGAGCAACTGCCCTAAAAATCTTCCCATGGGCAGAAAACTAAAAATGGCCAATTTGACGCATAAATCTAGGCATTTTGGGAATCTTCCGAATTAAAAAAAATCTTACAAATACATAAATGGTACAAAAGACTTAAATAGAAGATCTTCATTAAAGTAGTGGCTTTGGTGAATATGAGGACGAAACACTGTACTGTCTACGATTAACTGAGGTTTGTAAATCTGATAACTGTTTGCGGTTACACATTTCCCTCTTAGGCACGTAACCATTTTAAAATTAAAATTAATTAAATATGTAGGTTTTTTCTCGCAAATATAGAAAAATGATTTTCAAATTGCCAACACCAGGAACAGGAATATGTTTAGTTTCGTCATTAAAAAATAGCCAAGATACAATCATAGTGTCACCTTTATTGCATTGAATATGAGGTAAAGATTGTGTCAAACAACAAGAAACTTTCTTATTTCACGTACCCTTAATAATAACGCCTACACGTGTGTCCAAATAAATACGTGTGCAAATTCGCACAAATGATGATCCCTACTACAGGAATCTAAAATACAAATTTAATTGCAGTACTAAATATTATAGATGTAAAATGCGTACGCATTGGTATGACCGCTCCAAATAAACCATAAAATAGAAAATCTTCTGAAACACATTCATCAGTTTTATTAATTTAAACATTAAATTATGACAATAAAATGAATGTAGACATTTATAGATAACTTAAACAAATACCACCCATTTCAATACATCTATTTGAAACATAAATCAACTCTTCCATTTCATATTTGTCAATAAATAGTATTTAACCTCGTCTCAATAAACTACTGCCGAGCAGCTGCATAAGGTTTTTCTATTCCTCTATGGATTTTTAATTCTCCAAAATTTGTTTACGTGGTTTGGGTATCTTCTTGGAAGTCGACTTCTAAACGAATACGGTGCTGGTTGCTTGCGGTGCTAACAAATCAATAAAGAGCAGTTTAATTTCCTTATCTGACGATATTGAGAATTCTTCAGATTAGGGTCGTAGATTTGGTTCATCCGTTTTAGTTTAAAAACAAAATATTTGTTGGAAAGGCCGAAAGGGATTGTGATTAGCGGCAGGTCAAGAAAAAACGTCAATAAGTGGCTGGGCATCGTCATTGTTCCGAATAGTTCTTTGAAACCAAGATCGCATTTCTTCTAAACCTAATTTCCCCATCCTCTTGAATAGTTGTTGCAGCTGATACAATATGCAATGCAATCTGCCCCGGCGTCGGTTATAGAAAGGTCGGCCATGGTCTGAAAGTTCAAACAATGTTATACAATGTCAATGATATATAAAATTGTTAGTTTCAAAACGAATTCAATTTGTGTTGAATATTCCGTTTTAATATACTATTGTAAACATCTTTAAATAATAAGTAATAACTACAACAAAACATCTAATCGATTATAACACTAATCGATTATAATAAATTTAATAAGAATATTCCGTGAAAAGAAGAGAGGAATAATGATTTTGCAGTTTATAAATTGTAATAAATTTCCTTAGCAATTTATTTTATCAGCTTCACTTCATTCCTGCAAATTTAAAAATATGTTTTTGTAACAAAAATTATTGGAAACCACGATGTTACTTACGCAGCAATGGTTCGGAGTTATAGGATATGTTTAATGATAATTTGATGTGTATTCAAAAACCTGGTCAGGAGTAACTTGCAATAATGCATCACAGCTCGCAGCTGTTGTGACGGGATTCACAATATTCCATTTGATTTTTTATTACTGTTAATTTAAGCCATGTCAGTGTAAACATTGTATCAATGCAACTACACGTTTTAACAAGTAAAAAAGATTTGTGAATCTTCGTATGTATTTAGTTTTTAAAATTGTACATAGTATTATTTTTAAAGTTACCTCGTTTAAACCTAAATTTCAATTTAAGTATTAATAATTTTAAGTATATTAACACCATGCCTGGGATACCTGTTTAATCTTGAATTTCAGTGACAAATTTTTCGGAGCGCAACCTTTATTGCACTAATAGCAGGCATATTAATAATGGTTAAAAATTACTTATCACAACCCCAAAGTCCATTTGAAATCAGGTATAATTGATGAAGCTTTTCTACAAAATAAGATACTAGAGGAATCGTGTAAATCTACATATTTTATTTCTTATAACTGGTGGTCACATTTTTTACCTTTTTAATTTACCTTTGTGCAAATGTTTATTTGCGTCAATGGGTAATTAATACATAAATGAAATTTGCTTTTCATGAGGTTGAAAAACTTTAAGATTTAATTGCTTTAGTATATTTCCTTTTTTAATTCCTATTTATTTTTAATGCTATTTTTGTTATTGTGATTTGTTTGTTTAGATTTTTTATTATTTTATTTCAACAAATATCAATCCCGTTTACAAAATTATATAGTCTGTATGTACATATCCACAAAAGGCATAAGGGTAGAATTTCACGAAAAAGACAGAAAATGTAATCATGTAAAACATGTAAAAAAATGTAAAACATGCCCCCCGGTTATACCTTTACATACTATATAGAATGTTGTATCGTCCCATGATAGATTACTAATTGGGAATAAAAGAAATCACACCTTTGGGTTTAAATAAACATACAAAGCGATTTAAAACGTATTCCCGCACATAATAAACCACTTTTAGTGATATAACACTGTTGGCCTAGCATAAAAGTATTACAAGACATATCCCCTGATTTAAATTATACAATTAGTTAATTAAAACATGTCTTTTTCTAATACTAAACTATGTGACGTTATAGAAATCTTGGCCATGGCATAAGATATACCATTTAAAGCAATAGAAACTATATCACTGTTTTATAAATAACTAATAAATGTGGTTTGACACTTGCCCCCGGCAGATAAATTGTTCGAATGTATACAAAGCATGTCTCGGGGTTATAATACCACGTTTAGTGATTTAAAACAAATTTAGCATATAATAATTATAAGATAATATTCGTGTATAATATTCTTTACAAAATATTATAATTTGTTTTTGATGGAATTTAATAGTGTTTACTTAATTACTTTAAATTATTATTATGCTTCAAAAATCAGACGTCATGTCTTTGAAGGATCTTCCATTCCTGATCTATTGAAGAAAATTCCATATACAATGCACTTTCGCTATGTATTGAGGGAGTGAATATTAACAAAATCGGGCAAAGGGGAACCACGGCAAGTGCTACTTTAATGCAAATGCTGTTATTAGGGGGTCTTTTATAGCCGGAATATACCGTAGTATGGATAAATAAATAACAACTGAATTAAATGTTCCGCTACAATAAACAATTATTTTAAAAGCTTCAGCGACATTTAAAGTCACAATAACCTTTAGAATATACAAGTACTTGAGTAGAGCTATTTTGCCATCACCTTTAGAAATTATAATAAATTATGGCGTATGTCTAATCTTGCATGTGGTGTTTTGAATTATGTGTCAAACGCACTTCAGCCTCATGTTCGGGCTAAAAACGAAAGTGCATAGGACTGGCACTCACATCTTTAAAAACTCGAGGTTAACCTAAATTTGGCTTCAGTTCGAGTGCGGAAGATTTTAGTTTGCTGAACTATGCCCTATACTTTGAAGTTTTATATTTTTCACGCTGGTAGTACTGTGCAAGCGCAAGGGAAATTTATATGGATGAACGCGCTGACAGACGTAAATAAACCACGTCTTGTAATCGTAGCTTCGGAAGCATTCGCCCATTAGAAGACGAACCACTTTTCATAGATAACAATCTTTGGGTAAAAATAGCGTCTCGTATTTACGTAAAGGTTGGAATCAAATAAACACGAATACTTCTTATAGATCGTCGTCGTTTCTACCAGCACGAACGACAAATAAAACAAAAATTGTTTGTGTACATGACATTTATCAATGAAATTGACTGAGTTTACTAGTAGTCAAGTAATTCATTACAGTTCCTTGAAAAAGGAAATTGTGTTCTAGTTTATTAGAATAAAAGTGAAATACACCGGACTCTCCCTATAAGAAATATTCATTTAATCTATACTATATATGGGGATTCTAGCGTATTCGGGCGTAAAAAAAGTTGTAAAACAGCTGGTAAATTTATATCGTATCCGGGCGCAAGAATTAAAGAATAATAACGGGCAGTGAGAAAAGGTTGGTCTTTTGGTGTTGGGGTTTGTTTTAGGGATATGAAGAAAAAATATCCGGGCGCATGAAAATATGTGGGCGCATAAAATGTACCGGGCGGTTGAAGGTAACTGGGCTAATGTTAAAACATCAACAACATAAACAAGGTATTTTGGAATTTAAAGACGGTCGTTAAAATGATTACGCAATTTTTCCTTACAAAATACCTTCACCTTTACCTACACGTGTACGACTAGATTACCACCCTGAACCTTCGAACATGTTATTAAATAAGAAAATTGCTGGAGTAAGACTTATGTCAACTATACGCGTGAATGTAACTACATAGGGACCTAATGTTAAGTCCCATGTTGAATATATGGGTGTACTGTGAGCAAGTTGGGACTTAACGTTAAGTCCTATAATAAGTGTACATGTGTATTATCTGTAAGTTAATAGGACTAAGAGTAAAGTCAAATTTTAAATTATGTCTGGATGTACTGTAATAATTTAGGGAGGGATTATTATTATAAAATTGAGGTCGCCACTTAATGTTTAGTAGGCCCTATATTGATGTTATTAATAGGAAAGCGATAACACTTTTGAAATCGTTACCAATAGGCGAGCAGTAACGTCCGTCCGATTGGCCTGATGTGAAAACATTATGCGTTGATGGAGTATGTGAATACACCTTTATTTGTTTTTAACCTAACCCCGTCAAATCTTACCCGTGCCATTTCAGTTTGGTTAAATTTAATACCCAATCCGCCTCACATTACTTCGCGCCTGGCGGCGCAAAGTGTTCGGCGGATTGGGTGTAAATGTAACCTAACTAAAACACCGAAATCATTTTAACGACCCCCTTTACATCCCAAAATTCCTTTACCTTTACCTACACGTGTTCGGTTTGACTACCACCCTGAACCTTCAAACAAGTCAATTAATAGAAGAAGCGCTGGAGTAAGACTTATATGTCAACTACACGCGTGAATGTAATTACATAGGGACATACAATTACAAGTCCCATGTTGAATTTATTGGTGTACTGTGAGGAAGTTGGGACTTAACGTTAAGTCCCATGGTAAGTATAAATGTGTATTGTCTGTAGGATATTGGGACTTATCGTAAAGTCAAATTTTAAATAATATCTGGCTACACTGTTTTAATTCCGGGAGAGATAAATAATGCGGAAAATAAGGTCGCCACTAAATGTTTAGTCGCCCCTACTTAGATGTTATTTATAGAACAAGCGATAAAATTTTTTATATCGTAACCAATATGCGAGCAGTTACGTCCATCCGATTGGGCCAAATTTCAAATTGTCTGGATGTAATGGTAGGCGAGCAGTTACGACTATCCGATTTATTTTTTTGTTTGGGACTTAACGTTAAGTCCCACGGTAAGTATAAATGTGTATTGTCTGTAGGATATTAGGACTTAGCTTAAAGTCAAATTTTAAATAATACCTGGATATACTGTAATAATTTAGGGAGAGGAAAATAATGAAGAAAATAAGGTCGCCAGTTAATATTAGTCGACCTTACTTACATGTTATTTATAGAACAAGCGATAACATTTTTGAAATCGTAACCAATATGCAAACAGTAACGTCTATCTGAAAGGCCAAATTTTAAATTGCCTGGATGTATTTTAATTATCTAGGGAGAGAATAGTAATGCACAAAATAAGTTCGCCACTTAATGTTAAGTTGCCCTCACTTAGGTGTTATTTATAGAACAAGCGATAACATTTTTGAAATCGTAACCAATATGCAAACAGTAACGTCCATCTGAAAGGCCAAATTTTAAATTGCCTGGATGTATTTTAATTATCTAGGGAGAGAATAGTAATGCACAAAATAAGT
>JAQGAK010004555.1:0-11963 GCA_034696945.1 Lipothrix lubbocki
ATATTTTTAATTGCAAATGTTTGTAAAATCACAAGTGGGACGATGTTTTGATGTTAAAAGGTTCGAAAAAATGATTTCAGAAAAAAGTGGGTAAATATTCAAGCTATACATATTGCTGTGAAAATCATTTGATTGTAAACCCAATCATATTTAGAGCAATTTTAAGTGAATTTCTATATAAGGGACTCTCTCTATAGTAGCATTTTTGGCTGATTCATAGTGATCCCTTATAGAGAGAGTCCAGTGTGTGTAATATCAACTATGTGTTAATCACAAAATTTTTTTTAGTAATCAATAAAATAGCGTCGGCATATCATTCACTCAACAATCGCGTGTAAAATGATTTTATTTCCTTATATTTATGTTTTAGTATTTGCGTTTATTATTTACTTCCATTTGTAGAATTATTTGGTAATATTGGAATAACATTGTCGCTTATTACATCTAAACAACAATAAAGCGTTACTTACATATCGTTGGATTCGAAGGCACTAGATTGAAATAATACCCAGAGCACACGGTGGACTTGACAAAAGTTTCACAAAAGTTTATTATTTTGCTAAAAGCATGTTTGTGTAAATTGAATTATACACCGAACTCTCGCTATAAGGGATCTCCACATACAAGAACTGTCTCTGTAAGAAATACTTTGGACCCACATATTATACATAGTAATATGCACACTAGCTCTCTCATTATAAAAGAATTAGTATATAAGAGATTGATTTTGGTGATTTATAGCAATCTCTAATAGCGAGAGTTTAGTGTAACGCACATAATACAGTGGAACCTCGCTATAAGAGGCCTCCATATAAGTAAATTCTCTCTATAAGAGATCCTTTGGGCTCGCATCTCATACATAATTATGTGCATACGAGCTCTCTTAATAAGAGAATTTCTAAACAAGAGGCAGATTTTGGGGATTTATAGCGTTCTCTTATAGCGAGGTTCCAGTGTAATAAGTGTTTTACAAGTAAAATCAACAGGAAGATATTGCAATACAACTCACAATATACCTTAGCAATATGTCTTTGCCTATGTTAAACATATCATACTTCAAAATATTGATCATTTATTCGTGCAATTTAAAATTGTCCTGGCTGATTACAGAGCCGAAACCTCATATTAATACTGTTTTAATTCCAAAGTCCCAAAGTTTTTTTTAAATGTCACGTTAATCAAGGACTATTCTGCATCCGTCACCTCAGCTTGGGTGGACACAAGCAAGCTTCCTATATGATAGATTACAAAATGGATGAAAATTAAAGTGGACTCCCGCTCTAGGAGTTTATACGATCCGACCATAATGCCAAATGGTGGAATGGAAGTAATGCACTTGGACAGCTGCAGTCTATCTAGCTTTGCTGGACATCGTGGAACCGCAAGGCGCAACACCTTTTTCGCAGATTTAGTTATTTCTGGAACTTTGAATGCTTTTTCATAAAACAGCCTAAAATAATTGCGGCGTCTAGAGCTGCAAGGCTTGACACGATTCTCGTGAAAGGCATCGAAGCAAAATATCGTATGCCACCATACCCGCAAAATATTCCGAAGTTAATGCACAGAAGCTTTACAAGGAAGATGATTGTCCCGTTGCTTTGGTTAAAGAATTGGGCGAACAGCTGCATTTCCCGTAGAGATTTTAGCACATTGAAAATTTTCCGTGACTGCAATTTGTTCCTGATGTTTTCAAACAATTTGTTAACATTTGTTCTTAACGCAATCAAATGCATAATCTTCTACATCGTCGGCGAAGGATTTGAAAGTAATAACTGCATGAATTGCTAGTGTCTTATCGTTGGAGTACCGACGCGGGAATGCTCAAAAGTCAAAAAGTACCACAAATGTTTAAGCGTGGAATTATGACTTTTGGTATGTTTAGACATTAGTGCCAAAAGGCTTTTTTGGTACGTTAAGACATTAGTCACGCGTACAGTTGGTAATTTCAGATCCTTCGCCGACAATATTTAAAATAACTTTAAAAAATTACCTTTCATTTTTAATTATGATTTCAATATCTTTGCAAGTTTGCTGTAAATTTGAACAAGTCATTTCAAAAACAAGTGAATGTACCCAGAAAATAATATATGCGGAAGATGCAAGTATGCTGACGTAAATCATGTCAGCCAAATAATGGGAGGAAATAAACACTGGGGGGATTTGGATATAACGACAACATTGAATACGGCGCGGTATAATTCCTAGCTTGAAATATGCCAACGACTCCTGCAGTACCAGATACAAGAAGCCAAATGTACTTGGCCATTATTTCCTGTTTGTTGAGTTGTGTAAGCTTTCTTTGTTTTTCGTCTAAAATGTCCAAATTAAAAAATTAAAAAAAGCGCATAGGATAACTAAATCAATATTTTCAATTATAGGTAACACCAAACGCATCAGCGTACAAATAAAAACGAGCATTGCACTCTTCCTACACATGCACGAAGTAATTTGGTTGAAAATCATGACGGTGTAACCCGGCCATTTAAAGTATACAAAATAGAGCCAAGGTAGGAAGGTGTAGCCACCAATAACGAAAAACAGAAGGATTGGCGAATGAAGGACATTGTTTTTGTTCAGATTCATCAGCAAATGAACGCACTGCGTGGAAATAACTAAACAATAAATGTAGCTGTACGTAACAAAAACATTAAAAATCAGTTTCTTCCAACGACATTTTCGTATTTCAATTTTATACGTTTAACGATTCTTTGGTTTAGAATCAGCGTCATCTTCTGGGTAAATAACTATAGAAGATTGAAGAAGTCTTGAGATCCAAATCACCGCGCGGATGTTACTATAACTTTCCTGTTTCGTCAGCATTTTGGTTTGGTGGAATTATTAAGTCCCCCTTGGCTTTTTAAGCGAAATATTGTTTTACACAAACTTCCACTGTCTTATAATACGGCTGATGCTATAAGAAGACGTTTGCATCGCAGCAAAAAGAAAGTAATATGGGGTTTGCTTTTGGTTTCGAAGACAAATATAGGAAAACCAGCCGTTATAATAATTGTTTAATTTTATTTCGATTATGGAATTAAAACTATGGCATTTTTACATGCATTCCCCATTAGACGTATTTAATGTAACTATTTATACATAAATTACAATCAATCCATTTTCAGCTAATAGTAATTACATTTAAACTGAACGTTTTAAATATATCCAGGGAAGCAAAAATTTGTAGATAAATATACGCTTAGATTGTTAGGTAGTATTTTGTAGTTTTAATTATGAAAAACAAATTAAAAAAATAGTGCCATTTTGCACTAGCAAAAACAGGGAGCAAACAAATCCATAATAATTATGTTGTGTCGCTAGGGAAATAAATAATCTACGTCTTATTTTATTCGATTTAGGTTTTAATATTTAGGCAGTACATTTTGCTTTTTCGCCAACTTGTTTTGTATTTGACAATGTTTATTTATGTCACTTCTTTGTACGTAATTGTTTTCGTTTAAGTAGTATACAAAAAATCAGAGTTATAACTCTGGTTAAAGGAAGTACAATGCATTTATATGGGGTGTATTTGCATGTATTTTTGTGACCCAGAGTTATAACTCTGGTTGAAGAGAGTACAATGCATTTATGTGTGTGTGTGTATTTGCAGAGTTTATTACGGCTACAAATAAATTGCTGTATGTAATATAGCATATTTATTCGGGAATATATATATAATAGAGGGAGAGAGAGAACTGTATTATGTTCGAACGATTGGTTTTTCTCTATATGCACTTAAGTAGACTGATCCTTTTATGATACAAGTATAAACTAATTTTACATTTGACACGTACACTGATAAGACTACAAAAAGAAAAGAACGTTAAGAGAACGTTCACCATGAGGAATACTCACTCCTTATTGTTAATCATTCTTCAGAATCAGAATCTGTTTTTTGAATCTCTCAAACTAAGATGGGTGATCAATGTAAGTAAATCGTCATATAAATTTTATATTATTTTGTGGATATATATTTTCCATTTACCTATATTTCATTCAGTACAAAAATAGGATTATTAGTACTTTATTTGTTATGTAAGTAAAAGTTTGAATGTGATTCTATACAGCCTGCAGTTCCACGGAAGAATGTAGAAGCTGTGTGGGAAAAAGAAACATTTAGGTAAAACTGTTAAACAAGACTCAGTGTTGTATTGAAAATCTCAACACACTTTGCACTCCTATTATTGCCATAGCGAGGAACATAGACAAGTGTGAGGATGAGGACACAGCAGGTGTCAACCTTTGGGTTTTGGGTGAGCTTCCAAACTTTTTTGTATCTCTCACACGTTTCTCCCACATGTATGTCGCTCTGCACTCAGCCGTATGTCTATATTTTCTACAACATGCATAGATGTATGGGCTCATATAAATACACATAGATTGAAAAAGTTAGTGGTTATTGTAATATAAAGTGTAGAAAAAGCTCAAATTAAATATAACTGTGATAGCAACTTGACAAGATTGGAGTGTAATTTCGGTATTTGATTCTATATATGGATATTATACAGGATTTGGTGTCTGTGCTGCAATATTGTTTGCTGCTTGTAGAATCTTCCACTGGAAGTGCAAGGGATGGTCTGGAAGTTCCAGTGGGAATACAAGAGGGGGAGACCCAGTCACTGCTCTCTCCATGGGTCTCCTCCAGGACACAGAGTCAGGCTCTAAGGGCGTTTTGCTTTAATTATTGAATGTGTGTGAGCTTTACAGAAAATGAACTGATACAGATATTTATATAATATACACTATAAAGATCAATACATAAACACATTTGGATTATTTCCTAATCGTATCATTTACTGTATAAACTGTACCAAAAAAGATTCCCACGTTAATTTGTACTTTTTTAGCCACCAAAATACTTTGCTACACAGTGACTGTGCTACCTTATTATATGAAAAGTGTAGTACAATGCATAGATTTAATAAAGATTGTTTGTTATCAGATACTCTATTTTGTAGCTCATTCCAAATCTGTTCATCTAACACTTCACATTTCATTGAAGTATTGCTACAAAAATATTTTTCTGTATTTTTAAGAAGACCGTACAAACTTGCCAACCATTTTTATTCTAAACAAACTTTTCGTAAGACAATATTATCTCAACAATGAGTGAGTCATTTATTCAGACTCTAACAATTCTGACTCAGGCTGTAGTCACTCTGACGGAAAGGCTGGACAAGCTAATCCCAAGACGACGATTTAATGTGGCAAAAAAGAGAAAAAGGTTAAGAGTGAGTTCATTGCATTTGTGTTATTATTGTATAACAAACATGTAATCTGATTTGTGTGAATTACATATTAATAATTTTTTGTCATGTATAAGATGTTTTGAATAGTAATTGTTGTTGAATAAACAATAGATTAACTGTAAAAATAATATAAAAAAATGTATTAATTATTTTCAGATCCCAAGAAATCTCAGGCGAAGCAGGCAGAAGTGAAAACATTCATTTCTGCTGGAACAGCCCCTCGTCAGGAATTCCAAAATCAGCAAAGTCAAAACTCGTGTGGAGGGAAAAATCTGACGGATGTCGGGAGAGCTCTTCCGGGGAATAATATTTCGAAAGCTGACACAGGCGGCAGGTGTTGGAGGGTAAATGCTATCTATGGACGGAATGATCTTTATCAACGCTGACGGTAATCAAATGACGAGAAATGGAGGTGTTTCTTCTAATCCCAATCCGGTTGGAGGTAACAATCTCTTGGGCGATGAGCGGCGGTTCCTTCCTTGGAATGATCTTCCAACGTCAAATGCTCCTGCAAGCAATTTCGTTGAAGCAGACAGGTCCCGGAAACCAACTCCAGATTCTCTATTGGACACTACTGACATTTTATTACAAGCTTTTTCTGCTACGGTGACTAATGGCAAATAGGGGGAATTTGCTGATGAAGAAGCTTCGCAGACAACTACAGAACTTAAACTAAGATGCTTCATGTTCACAGCTCCTCCAGGTCAGTGCATCCATTCAGGGCTAAATCTTTTTTGCCCTTTATCAATGTACTTGTCTAAAAAGTACAATCTCCCAAAAGTCACGGAACCCATCTCAATTGATGCATGTCTTGATGATCTCGACATGTCATGCATACCGAGTTTTGACTAGACGAGTCTGAATTATTGCTTTCTCACGTTATTTCAGCAGGAGTTTCTATACGTCTTCAATTCAATTCAATTCACTGTCTTTATTAACGTTATATTCCTGTGTCAGCAAAAAAATACTGATCTACCCCAGTAAGACACTATAGAAGTAGGTAGTATTAAAGTAGAAAAATAACATGATATGAAAGAATATGAAATAAAATGAAATTAATTAAATTAAAACGATACATGATTCAAGTTTAGATAAATAAAAAGAATACGAAAAACAAAGGACTACATAGGACTACACGTTTAATTAGGAAAACAGCCAATTATGGTAGGTTATTGTAAAAATACAGAGAGCGTAGAGGAAACTATTAGCTATATTTTATGATACCACTATATAAGTTTGTGAGGATTCAATTCAATTAATTACTTTAATAACGTCTTATTTCTGAGTCAGTACAAAAAGACTGATCTCACCTTCCCAATAAGACCATCAATTATGAATTTAGTGTTATAATATACATACTCATAGTTGAGATTGACTACTAATTCATTTTGTTGTAAAGAGCCAATAGTATGTTACTCAATTATTATATCATGTATTTTCGATTGATTTTAATTATTAATAAATTATGTAGATAAAGTGTAATATTGATGGAGCTTTGTTTTTAAACTATTAATTTTGATATGATTATAGCCAATGTGTTTGCTTAATACTACATTTGCGATTATATAAATAATTTTATTCATGCGAACAATACTAATGATTATATTAATACTCTAAAATATATTTATTTAATATAATGTAGTATAAATATTTATATGTACTTTTTTATAATTTCTGTCTTTTATTTAGCATCCATTATGTTATAATAAGTTAAAGTAAGATAATTAAATACAACTTAACCTCTCTTATTTATTAAGCAGTTTGTAATAGATATCTTAAAACTATTTAAGGACTGACATGGCAATTTAATTGTGCAAGCTAAATATGATTCAATTTTAAAATACTTTCTCAAACAATAATTATTATTTATGTATGTATATGGAATGTACGTGTGACTATTCAACATTGTTGTCATATTTGTTCTAAATATTACCTAAAGGTGTCGAGTGGTTGTGAATGTTAATAGCAATATGTTTTGATCTAAAATCGTAATTTAAATAATGTGTTAAATCGTAATTAAAATAATATGTTTAATCGTAATTTAAAACATTTTTTAATCTTAATTTAAATAATGTGTTTAATCGTAATTAAAATAACGTGTAATTGTAAGTATATTCTAGATGATCAGTAAAGCAATAATTATGATTTTATAATATTATTTAAGTTTGTATGTTAAAGAAAATCATGTATTAAATTGGGAAAGTTTTATCTGGAATTATGATGTGTTCTTGTAATTGTATTGAATGAATTTACATTTTGTTGAGTTAAATTGGTATTTGGTTTAGTTAAAAGATGTTTTTTATTTATTTTCAAACTAATTGGTTTTTTACTGAAGACAAAGAGACGTAAAATTTATTTTGTAAGTGCAAAGAGAAGTAAATAATATATAGTACCTACTAAAAATACAGTTTATGCCTTTACAACAACAGAATTTGTATATGTAAATAATTAAATATACATTTTATTTATTATAAAAAATATTATTATTATATGAAAAAATTATTCATTCTGAGTGTCAAACTCATCCCTACATTTATATTATAAATTTTTTAATAAGAAATATAAATATTGAAGAAAGTTTAAGACAAAAAAGATATGAAATGTTATTAGAACATTGAATAATGGGGGGAAACATTAGGAGTCACGTAAATTATAAATAATGCGGTGCAACAGGAAAAAATTATCGGAAACAAGGGATCCAAAATTTCCCTCTACAATGCAAGACGTCGTTTGAAGGTGCTGCTGGGAAAAGTCAACGGAGGACAGGAGAATGTTTACATTATAGAACAAAGAAGCAATTGCGTGCAATGTGGACGAAAACAAAAGTGTAACGTGTCCTGTGATTGGCTGCCGCGATCACGCCACATTTGTTTGCACACTTTTTGACATACGAAGCATAAGCTGAGGGACTACAGATTATGGAAAGCCGGCAACACCTGCGCATATGTTTACAGCACCCGAAATATTTGATTGAAAAAGTGCGGCACGCTAATGTACGCATGTATTTGATTTACATGCAGATATACATGATAACATTTTTACGTTTGCGTCAAAAGGGACCTGCCGTGCATTGTAAGATGTTAATTTGCAAAAAATATATATTCAAGTCTTCTTGTGCGCATGCACCCGTCATTGGGTGGAAGAAATGTGTTGCCCTTGTTTGTTAACACACCTGGAAAGTATAATCTCAGGACCTGCATCTTCACAGAAAAATTTCTGTGAAGATACTACCCTAATGGAACATTCCAGTACAGTCAAAAACGCCTGACAATTACCTTGTTGTTCATGACACGGTGGTGGCCTTTGTAACCCATATGTAGGCATGGTCGAAATCTGCCTCTACAGTACCTACAACATTAAATTAGAATACAAAAAATTATATCATATAAACATATTTTTACGTTAGTATTATTAAATCATATGCATGTAATATACTACATTATAACAACAATTATACACAAATAAAAATAATTGATGTCACTAATGTGTAAACGCAATCAAATAATGACCTAAATTATGACGATCTGTTTGAATTTACTTTTATTTCCGCTGATGGTTGCTCGTGGGTAAAACATTTCGTATCGACAGGGCGACGACGGCATATAGTTGTCAGCTCAAAAATGTAATTCATATTGCCCCCCTTATGACGAAATGCCTACTGATTATATTGTAAATTAAAAGGACGAAAGCTGATAATAGAGTAAACAAGAGTGCACTAATCATTCTCAAATATTACAAGAAGAATTTACTTTATTACTTTTTCTTACTTAAATATTTATAACAAGAATTGATGTTTTAAAAACTTTGGCGAGCATGGATAATTGCAAAAACAGCTTGAATTGATAATAGCAACATTTCAAATGACGCTTTATATTCTTAATTATCTAGCATTTCTATTACTATGTATTTAGTACGCCTTTAGATGTGACGACTGCAGTGACACATTCCATTCCAACAAATTACGTAATGACGATTTGAGCAAGCATTCCTTAACATACATCGTAGCTGACACGTATGAACGTAGTGTAATATTCAGTAATACGTCTCATTCACCACTCTATGTTCGTCCTCAGCAGTCATAATCATATACTCTAATGTATTTAGAGAAATTTTTAAGCGTATTTATTACGAACTGCTTATTATTTCAAAAGTTTAGGATTTTTATTACTTGCACTGTTCCGGTTATATTCTTGTTCTCAATATCTCCAGATTATCCAGCTGTTCTTAAACGCGCTTGGTTCATGAGGATTTCCACCTCCACTCTATATTCTATTCCTAAAATGTATGAAAAGAAGTTGTGACAACATGGCTCATCAAAAGCCGGTATCTATTTTGTTACTCATATTGCAATATCAATACTATATATTCCGTATTCCTTACACTGCTTTCCAAAAACCTTTAAACATGTTTTGCCGTTGTTTTAGGTACTTCGACAGCTTTAAAAATGACCCGTACAGGAGACGTGCGGGGATTGACCCTGTACCTCTTACATCTAACGTTTCAAATCGCGTTGTCAAGAAAGTTATCGAAATTTATGACAGCGATATTCCTTTCAAACATTATGTACACCACGAAAATGACCCCAGCAGAAGGTCGTTGGTACAAGCTAATAATAGAGGAAAGGGTTGGATATTATACATTAATGTAATACTTTATTGAGTTACATAAACATAAGTATATAGTATACCTTGACAAAATATTTTCTTCATGAACTGTACATCCCAACATTCATTTTCTTATACTTAAATCTCTATTTTTCAAATAACCCTCACTGCAGTTGCATTTTATATCATGCTATCACCTTAGTCATTTTTTTGCCAATACATTTGCAAACACCCTACCTTACAGATTTGTCTGTATCGTTATGAGCTAATTATTTCGTCCTTCACTTACATTTAACTGAAATCCCTATAGTATTTACGCCTTAACAGGTTCTGCAGTTGTCTTTGCCATTCATACTTTACCGTTATCAATTAAATTACTATATTCTCTTTAAAATGTAGTATTTAACATAAATTGGTTATTGGTTCATTTTAAAGAGATCTCTTTCAAAAATGTTAACAGATTTTTGGGCTCTGTTTCAAGGTTAACGAATGTGTTTAAGTCACGCTATGATTTCCTAACTTTTTTTACCGTGTATAAGAAAATTCCTGCATAAGAGACTGATCTTGGTATTTTATAGCGTTCACGTATATCAAATGTTCAGTGGATGTAGTGGTGATGTCTATAACAGCTGCGATATTGTTTGCCTCATACACTGAACTCTCGCTTCAAAAGAGAGCTATAAATCACAAAATATTATAAGAAATTCTTTTATAGAAAGAGCTTGTACGCATATATAACCACGTATGACACGCGGGCCCACAGGGTATCTTACAGAGAGGGAGTCCTCTTATATAGAGATCTCTTAAAGCAAGAGTCTGGTGTAAATTTTAAAACAACATTGTGGATGGGTTGATTAGATAAAGTATTTAAATGCGTTATTGTACATTGTACGCGGACAAACGCCATTGAATTTGAAATAATAATAATAATTAGTAAAGAACAAGCTTTGCATACTTAAGGCAAATAATCAAAAACATTACAACATCATATGGGATTCAAAATTAAATGGGTGTTGATATAGTACGGCAGTACGTGCTGCACCAAATAACTTCCTAGGAAAACGCCCATCAGTTTACTACTACTTTAGGCTAACCTCTATGAATTCCTCTTTCGACTGAGTTTCTGTATATATGATACTACAACACATATTCAATTGACATTTCAATATAACTAATACATAATCAATCCATATCCCAATGGGGAAATCTCTCCCTTGTAATAAATGAATCCTGTTAGTATAGTAGCTGTGATTTTTATCTTCACAAGTCTCATACTTGACTGCTCAACTGACACTGTTAATAGAATCAAGCATGTTATTAACAGGAAATTGCACTTTTATGCCAACAGTAATGGCTTAGACACACCGGTAAAAATATTTTTAAACTAAACCATTCAACGTTTTAATGCAAAATATATTTATTGCAAACAAAATTACATTCTGAAAGGGGATTTATGTACAAAATCGTTTCGGAAAAATTGCAGGATAATGTTATTAGCAAAAACGGATACAAAGTGGAAGTTCATAGTGTCGTGACACCTGACGGATACATTTTACCTTTGTATCGCATACCATTTGATAAGAAAAAGGCCAGGAAACGAAGATCCGAACCGGTTTTGGTATTGCCTGGTGTGAGCTACAGTGCCTATTCCTATTTTTATGTATCGCCCGAACGAGCGCTCCGTAAGAAATAATTTCTTTTTAAATTTTTGATAATAAATATTTAGGCGTGAAATTTTTTAAAATAATTTCCTATTTTTACAATATATTAAAATTACTGGCACGCATTACTTAATTGCAGCTTATATTCTTTAACTTTGGCACAGCATTTCTGCTCGCAGATGCTGGGTATGATGTTTTTATAGGGAACTTTCGTGGTTGTGAAGACACTAGTCATGTGAAATATTCAAGGAGACAATTGAGCTTCTGGAAATTTAGGTAAAAATAATACTTTACTACAATTAACATTAAGTACTTCCCGTTTGTCACCTAGTTTTTATATTTCCAATAAGCTTTGTGTACCTTAACTTATGTCTTAATTTAGCTTAGATGACATGGCGAAGTATGACGTCACCTCAAACATCGACTACGTGTTGAAAATTACTGGCCGAAAA
>JAQGAK010004556.1:0-11963 GCA_034696945.1 Lipothrix lubbocki
TTTATTTAACCCTTCTATTGAATTTAATTACAAAATGAATTCCAGGCTACCCCGTAAGAAGTATAGATGCGCAACGGGTAATACTTATACTTATATACTCGTAGGTATATATAAAATTGACGTCTCCCCCAATTTCCTACTTACTACTTATAGCGGTTATACTTCACATATACTTGTGCCAAACAAAACCCAAATACATACTCTATACATGACTAGTACTGTTGACTATACACACACAGTTAATGCTTTAAACTCATTACCTTTTAAAGATGAGTAAACATATGAGTAGGTATGCAAACCAAAAGAGAGTAAAAACCTGAAGGGTATGTTACTCAAGCGCCCTAGAAGTAGTTACCCGGCTCTGAAGGAGCTCTGCTTATAGGTAGCTTTGCTAGTAGCCTCTATGCCGAGCACTACTAGTGGCTCAGCAAGCGTAATTCCTTACCCAGGACTGCGGGAGTAATGGCAGAACTGGCATATACAGCCCTAGTGTGTAGTAGGTCTGGACTCACACACTATGAAAACAGGCATGTACAGATATAGTAAAGAAGTTCTAATTAAATACAGAGTATATGGAAAAGCTATGAAAAAAATATATAGCTACTTTGCCACTAATGTGCTCAAAGATAGTCTATCATATGGTAAAAGAACAAAATACATAATAATTAGGAATAAAACTCATAGATGCACAATAGGAATGAAATACAAGTGTACTCTCATACCTAGTTTGCTGAGTTGAAAAAGAGATCGTGTTTTATTACCAGAAAAATTCACACAGGTCTATACAAATATAGGGAGAATAGTGAACGGGATGACATAGTTGGGGAGAAATAAAGGTGAGTTATATTATATACTAAGGGACAGAATTATAATAGAAGGGGTAATAAGTAATAGGGAATTCAGTTAAGAAATAATAATCATAATAATAATTTAGGGAAAATAGTTATAAGTACTTAAAGGGGACTACAATGTTAATTAAATGGGATATTTGAATTGAGCGGGAAGGGGAGGAGACCTTGAGAAAAAGTAGCCGCGAGATTCATAAGTAAGTATGTATATACTGTGTACATAGTACGGTAGGTTATAGTAATGTAATAAATAATACTAATTTTACAATTTAGTATTATTTTTAGGGTTGTGTCATTTCATGTTTGTGTTTTACGCAAGTGTACTTTCCAGTTATGCTGAGTTCCAAGTGTGCTAAAAGGAAATGGTACTCAGGAAATATACGTTGTCTGGCAAATAGTCAATATTTAAGTTTGGTGAGCTCAAGTTCTTATTTTGTCATTTTAAAATTGATGAGAAGAATGATGTCAGCATAAAAATACAATAAATAAAGTGCTAATTGAAACTTCAAACTAATTCTAGGGTGAATAATTTCATTGGAAATATAAATGAGCCTAATACTGCTTCTAAAGATTATTAGGTAGTATATAAATAGTAAATGAAAATGGTTCTAGATGGTTCTAGATTTGTTTTAATTTTTTACTTCAGCATTTTATTTTCACTATTTCCATGTCATTTAGTTCTAAATTTTAATTTTTTGTAAAGACGAATGAAAAGCCTTTTCGACAAAGCAGACAACAAGTGCCACTGCAGATATCATTCCAAGTATCTCAAGCATAAGACCCACAACAGGATCTGCCAGTCTAAGCGCTTTCGGGAAAACAAATCCTAACTTTGGCAGTTTACGCTCAATGATTTCTCCGGTATAAATATCTTCCCAATAGAAATAAATCCCGGATGTAAAAAGCGCTCTAACACGCGAAATCACGGGGTAGCTAGCAGCATTATGCATGCCACCAGACAGAACTAAAAATTTGTTTTGGGCTAAAAAGTCATCATCCGTGTCCCAATTGTCGCCAAATATTCCCTTGCCAGCCACTTGCTCAATTAGCCCCTTCACATCATGCAAATCCCGCTTATTAGTTACGAATGCATAATTACTCGAATTTTCTAAAAACACCTTGGGAAGTTCCGATTGGCATATGAACCTACTACTACTTGCCCAGGAGCTGAAAATCAAGTTAAACTTTTCAGGGTATCCTTTCTTGGGAGCTCTGTAGATTTCCATGAAGAAACTGCACACGGATCCTATTTCCGGGTACGATACGCACATAGTCAATGGCGATCGTGTTTTAATTTTTTTCAGATACGTTTGTATACGTGATATATTGCAAATGCTGTCTGAAATGAAGAAATATAATGACAGATTTTCCAATTCTGTCAAGTATTGCAAGTTTGTACCAGTAGGAACATCAACGGAGAACTCGGATTTCAGGCTTCCTTGGTAACTAGTAATAAGGAAGATACATGCAATCAACCATGGCCCAACTACATATTTTACTCCGAAATTATTTAAATTCAACTCAAAATTCTGGCCGAATATGCTTCCAAATAGGTTCCAAATAATGTCTGCAAGGTTCCTGTATCCAACAATAGGTGCTAATGCCAAGGACGCTAATACCACAAAAATCAAAATGGCCGCCCACACTTTGTACTCAAATGGCTCCAAAAATAGACTAAAATTTTCGTGCATTCTGTGGACTCCAACGGGGGTAATAAATTTATAAGAATTCAGCTTTTTAGAAAGGAAAGTCGTATAAACGTCACTGAACCCAGTCGTCGCCACCACAGGACAACTGGAACAAGATTCTTCGGAGGAATTTAGGCCTTCCCAAATGAATTTTTGAATGGCTAAAGATTGTACTGGCGGCAATTTACGGAAGTTTTCGTAAAGTACAGTTGAAGATTTGATCAATTTTTTTTGTAAATTCGTCAGCATATATACGTAAGGAATGGCTGTGCCATTTTCGATGGAATTCAAATAAACGGCTTGAATTATATTATTACAATCCGCTAAATTTGGACAAATAAATTTTACAACCTTTATTGGTTCCTTGACATTTGAATGGCAATACCAACAAATAAACCCACCATATGCGCTTCCATCCTTTTGAATCGCCAGAGTAAAAATTCTGGGTAAGCTTATGAGCGCTAAATTCAACATGACTGACGATGTTTCGATACCCCAGAATGGCCTTTCAATGACGTAATTATTACTTGTGATCGTTGTTGCCAAGATATAGAATGATTCCGGGAATATTCTCCTTTCAGGATATGATTTCATGTTGTGACACTGCTTGCAGTGTTTAAGTTCCAGAATGTGGAAATTAAAATCGTAAATTCTTGAATACGCCGTTCCATCACGCAGAAATTCAGGATTTAATAGATAGAATGTGACGGAGCAGCGCAGACTCCTGCGCTTGTACATGTGAATATTCCATTTCGGAAATGGGCTCAAAGGATTCAAGCGAATCACTGGGTCTGAAATAGTTGCAGTATGAATATCCGATTGGAAATTTACAATGGTCGCCAAACATTCTTGAAAATGACGAATAAATTCATTAATATGCGTTTTAATTAAATCCTTATGCACGGGTTCACCGAGAGAAAAATGTAATATTATCAGAAGTGAAAATGTTCCGACTTGATAAATTTCAGCCATTGCATTCGTTTAGATACATGATACGTATGTATATGTACATATATGTACCAGTTTTGGACCTAAACAGAAGTAACGTCCTGCAAATCTACTTGAGTGATTTAAAAGATTAAAAATAAATAAATAGTTTCATTTTGTTAAACGAGCACATTCGCGTTAACACATTTTTTCAATTCGTTTGAAGTAGGAAATTATATGCGTACATTAACAAATTACACATGCTTCCTTAAAACATTTTACGTTTAAAAGCCAATTATTGATGCTTCCCATAAGTTACACACATTGCTAAGAATATCATTGGAGAGCTATCAAAAAGTATCAATTTCTGTGTTGAAGGTATAGAAATTGGTACTTTGGGATCGTTCACCGACAATTTGTTTGTATTTTTCTAAGGACACAATAACTTACCTGTAGCTTTCCTCTGTTTTGTTAAAAATAAAAAAGATTTATAAATAAATAAATTTTCTTCTGCAGCTTAAACGAAACAGCTATTCAACCATGAAAAAATAGTTTACATTTATTATAAAAAGTGCTTTCAATTGCGGTTTACTCTTACAGGGTAAAGACAACAGAAATTAGGTTGTAGAAATTGTCAATGTACTAATTAAATTGTCTACAATGGATCAGTTAAAATGTAGCTTTTGGGACAAGAGCTTTACTAAAAGAAGCAATTTAAACACTCACATAAAAACTCATATACGAGAAAGAACTTACAAGTGTATTATTTGCCGGAAATTCTACCCAAGACAAACCAACCTTGAAATCTATTAAAGAATTATTAATACGGGTGAAAAGTTTCATAAGTGTTCGTTTTGTCATAAATCGTTCACCAGCTCTGGCATTCTAATCTCCCACATAAGGACCCACTCGGGGGAAATTAAACAGTAATAAATCTTAGAGCCCTTACACGTGGGTCGAGCTCTAAAAGTGTCTATAGATTCCGAATTTAATTCCATACAATAGAATGTTCTTGAAATATTAGAAAATGTGCATTGTATAACTAAAGCCCAGGGCGCAAATGTTATTGGACAGGCTGTACTTTCTAATCCAAATATAGATTTGGAATTATACAAAATGTTAAAAATGTTCGTGTACTAATTGCAGCCTATAAGTATAGCATAGCTCAGTTTAAACTTTAAATTGGTCGGCTCTTCAACAACGTGCAAGAAGCGTACGTTTAAAATCAACTACATTTTGAAGTACAAAAAGACAAGTTGCTAGGCCTGTCAAAGACAGGCTATAGATTGAGATTTACTTATGCGATGGTATGATTGATAAGCATTTGGTTGGGGCATATGTATATTAAGCGAGCAAATCTGCTTCTAAAAAGCGACAGATGTGGATTTGTTTGCCTTTGATATTATTGTATTACCAGCATCTTTCCCAAATTATGAACTTTGTTTAACAAACCAAAGTTAAAAATTCTTTTGTAGCTTGATATCTGTATATTTGACTAATACTGAAAATATAGATAACATGGTTAAAAAAGATGTTCATAGAAAAGATACATATTGTAAATACATAAATATAACCGTCATATAATGGCAAAAACTTTTGTACATGCCTTTGGTCTTAACATAATTGACACTGGTGTTCCAGAGTCAAGATTGTTGACAAATTCCAACTTTATAATACATACCAGACTTTACAATATTACACATTCCTGAAATTTTTATTGAAATCGGCGAAAGGTTTGCAGTTTGGCCTTTATTAAATGTTCAAGAACCCAGATATCAAACAATTTAGATTTTTGGAATATTCCCAATTCTACCTTCTAATGATTTCATGAAATAAAAGTTTTCTGAAATTATTATTAAAATCAGTGAAGATTTGCTGTTTGAGCTGGATTAAATGTTTCTGTGACCCACCGATCAAACCGTTCTGATTTTCGAAAAAGTTTTAATTTAACTTATGCATAATAATTTTATGAGATCCTAAAATTTTATTTGAAATCTGCGTTTGCAATTAGCCTATGGGTTGAATGTTCGTTGACCTGTGGGCCAACCCGAATTTAACATTCTAGTGATATCATGATGGTTCCCAAAAATTTCAGTCAAACCATTCAAGGTTTTCAGTTTGACATTAGGAAAATGTTGGGTGACCTGGAGGTCTACCTGTTGTGATTTTTGAAAAATTTCTATTGCAACCCGCTAATGACTTTTTGAGAAGGGTTCCTGAAAATTTCATTCAAATCAGTCAAGGTTAGATATCGTCGGCCAAACCCCAGGATGTGCCATAATCATTTCCACCTAATCTCTCAAAGTACCAAAAACAGATTTTATCAATCTCAGAATGTACCAAAATCATGCGTGGAGCGGTATAGGGGTATTACGTGACGCTCGCTTCCCGCACCGTGCATGATTTTGGCACATCTTCAGTTTCGAAATTTGAGAAACTTTGCTATGGTACACTTTCAGATTAGTGGAAAACCATTATGGCACATCCTGAGGTTTGGCCGACGATATGCAATAATAGTAATAATATAACTATTATTGCATATATTTTTTTATATTTTATTTTATATAACTTTTAAACTCACCAATTAATCCAGGGTATGTTAGATAAAATTCGTAATAAGCTTCTCCGCACATGCCTGAAATATTATTTTAAGCCATGAGAATTTGAAATATTTTTGTTGATACGATTAACAATGCCTCTTGCTTATAGGATTGACTATACATAGCTCGTACCGTAAAGTGCGTATGATTGCAAAGTACCGCTGTCTGTAGTAAAAAAAATCAATTAAAATCACTGTGTTGCGTTTCTTGAAGGGGGAGCAAGCGCTCAAAATGGAAAGGTTACTTACAGGTCTGTGACAGCACTATAGGTTCACAGAAGGTGTTGCCATTAACTGAATTTAAAAGGAAGTAAACTTGTATTAATAAGTACTACATTCATGTAATATATTTATTCTTGTATTTTGTACATACATTCCTGCATATACATACATAGTATATATACATATGTATACATATATATACCTACGTATATGTACAGATATATACGTATATATACATATATATGTAGATATCTTTTCGGATTTAAATTCTCTAGGTCTCAAGATATATACTTACCGACAGCCACTCGAGGGAACCCGGCTTGTGAATCTAAATTAATTTTAGAAATAATGAGTAAATTAAAGTTCTAGCGTCAGACTCTAATATATTTACATGCATTTATTTTTAAAAGTAATTAGGACAGTTACATCTAAAACTTTTTTTTGGAGTAACGGTTTTTTTCAAAATTTAGAAGAAAATATGTAAATTTATTGCTTACCACTATCGACTAGAGCAACTGGATCAGTGACAGGTGCGCCTGTTCCCACCTCTACAAAATGTAATGTTTAAATATGTTTAACATCTTTCAGTTTAAATTTTACTGTTATAGCTCTACGGATTTTTTATTATAAGCTGTTGCCATTGATTCGTGTACCCACCCAAAATAATTGGCTATTAAAAGACACTTACCAGTTACAGTGATTTTTCCATCAGCCGCTGTTGAAAGTAGCAGAGACGTTTAGTTTTAGGGAACAAGAATAATTTACTGCAGAATATGCTATACATGTATGTACATGTTGTCGGGTAAAATGCAAAATGGGCTATCCCTATGAGCGTTGACAAAGACAAAGAGCTGCCAAGTAAGATATCCAACATCATTTTAAGTGCATTTGATAAAACTGCGCTGTTTTACAATTGCCTCGCAGTTGAGATGTTGAGTACTCTCTCCGTTTGCAGCTTTTATTGCAATTTATACGGGATAACTCAGATCTTGCACTGAATTGATCGTATACATCTCACTATAGTTGCATTTAAGCTCACATATATGGAAATAGCCCACTTTGCATCTCCACCGAATACGTCTTTATTCTACTGCAACGTTAAGTCCCATTCGTAATATTCATTTACTGTGGAAACTTTTTATAGCGGTACCCTATTAAACGGAACGATTGGACAGGTAGCAACAAGTGTTTTTTATATACGATGAGTCAACACTTTGTTGTTCTGTTTCTAGGGCAAAAACCGCTGCTATATAACGACCGATATAAGGAAGGGCGTTATATAGCGAGTCCCACTGCAGTGAAGTTTAATAATAGGAACATGTGCAATGTAAAATCAAAGGATCGTTACCCAGTTGGGCATCAACGACTGCTCCAGTTACCAGGTTCACTGCGGTTAGCGTGCTTACTATAAATACAAAAGCAAAATGTGTGTGCATATGTCAAATTACGGACATTAACTCGATAGAAACACCGTGCATCAAATATATGCACAAAAAATTTCAAACAAAACAAAATTTCAAACAAAAAATATACTGTCGTCGATGCAGGGGCAAGCCGTAGCAACGGAACAATCGGGGTATGAACCCAGGGTGCTTGGTAAATCGCAGCCATTCGGTCGCAGGGGAAGAGATTTGACGCACACTTCGCAATTTTTACATTCTAAAAGTTGAATTTAAAAATCAGTTGCTTATATATTGAATCAATTCATACGCCTGGACTTGGTGATTATTTTAGTATTGTTGGATTTAAGCAACTCACCTGGTAGTGTAGAAACTACAGTGGTAATGAAAGACATTAGGACGATCAAGACGAGTTTTGCCATTGTAGCAGATGGGTTGTGCTTAAGACCGGAATTGAAAGTTGATGCTAGCCTGTGGATACTTGATTTGGAATTGGAATAATGATTTTAAGTCTAAAATCTTTTTATACACTCATGCCCCCAATCTCCTCAACGTGTTTTTGAGAGAAGAAGGACGGCAAATTTAATGGTTGTTATGCTCTGTTAGCTGCAAAATTTGTAGAAAACATCGCCATAATTCAAAGCTTGGACGAAAGATTAAGCCTTGGTTAGACATTTTTGCAAGGTTCTATGATTCTATGCGTGAAGTTGTAAATGCTGTCATGGATTTACCTATGGTATGGTGACCTTATTAAATATGGAGTGCGGCGTCTGGCCACATGGTCACATGGGATGAGAAGCTCACAACCAGCCTTCACAAGGCGTTTACAATAAAATTGAAGGATTGTTTTTTGGCCCTGTAATCACGGTCGATTTGGATTTAGGAAATTACAAATTTTCTGTATTACAAACAATGAGTAACATTAAACAACTTACAGTAGTGACTGAAAGGTCACCAAACAGTTTCAAGAATCATTATATTGTCAGAGCCTTGTTAGGGAATGTTTTGTGAGCATCTGTTGTTGTGAGCACAGTGGCCTTTATCACCTTAAGGTTGACACAAGCCAATTAAATCTGTGCATAGCGCATACCACCTTGGCTGGACACCTTGATGCAAGTTCCTTGAAATGCATCACAATACATGCATACTTTAAAATAAGTACATTTTTCACCCCTTTACGAACCTCTCTTATATGTAATTTTTTTTGGCGCACTATACCCCATTTATACATATGTATGTTATGTTCACCATCCATACGCGCAAGAAAATACCTCCAGGTTACAGCAATGCCCTTAGAAATTAATACACTTGCCCTTTTCAAAAACTGCTGACACGGTCCACAGGCTTTTAAATTCTGGCCTGGTTTGGTCATTTCCCCTTATATCGCTTTGTATAGAGTGCTTAAAAAACATTGCTGTGTTCACATGAAAGAAATTCGAACGACAATTAAACTTTGTGCCTGACATTCTTTGAGTGTGGGCCAAGTTGTAGTATGTACCAGCTATGTGTAGATATGTTTACACTACACTAACTTCGTTGATTTGATGCACAAAATGTGAATATGATTGTTATTGACTCGCATAAACATCTGGCCGGCATAATTATCGGATAACAATAAATTCATTCAATTGAGGACTTGACGTATTCCATCTGTTTTCCTGGAATCGGTGAATTAATATTAATTTACTATTCTACTCTTTCCCGAATGAATCATGAGTATTCTGAAATTTTTCAAAGCGTTTGAAAATTTAAAAAAAAAACTTACTATTTAGTAATTTATTCACGTCAGAAGCCAAAAGTTGCTTAATATTCTCGAAACTGCAAGGACGGTTTTTATTGTTCTCCTGTTTATGCATTTGTTCGCGGAATCTCTTTTGACCCAATTTGTATTTGTGAAGCAGCATGGAAATTTTGACTGAAAACATGATTGGGATTTGGTGTTATTATGCAATTAAATTTATTATCGACGCAGTTGACAACCAGAATAAATAAATATTCTTACAATTATTCCTAAATGACTTAAATACAGAAATACCGAGAAAGAGCTTCCTTTACATAGTTTGTTTTACATAACTTTAAACTGCAAAATAATGCAGCAGATGGTAGAATTCCAGGCGGAACTGCATACAAAAGCTTGAGTTTGTAATCCTCTGTATTTTCATGTACTGAAAGTTACAATCAGAGGAAAATTTATATTTTTTCGTACAGACTCGTATATTTTATTACAACCATGTCCAAATTACTCGTAATTTTACTCTTGGGCCTTTCTACAATTTCCGGTCAAGAATTCGCCGATGGGACGTTTTCTGCAAATGGGATGTCACCAACGTCAGGAATGCAGTAAGCACACTTTCGGGTTCAAAATAACTTTCTATATTTTTGTATTACATTAACAATTTTATGTAAGTTCTATTTCACTTAAAATTACTCCATCTTTCCCGCTCATATATCCCTAATTTATTATTTATTACGAATCTTATATTTTTATTAACTACACTGTTACCCTTCTAAATAATATTTACAATTTTGAATTAAACCTCACAGGAGCAATGGAGTCCCTACGGAAGCCCTAGTTTGTTCGGAAGACCCAACGTTGAATCCTTGTATACATATTTTATAACATTTGATTTTAATTTCTGAATGAACAAATTTATTTTGGATACTATAGTAATGACATTATTTCAAGATAATATATCATTATAAGTACATACTGACAATTTGCTTTTAATTTCTATAGTCAGTCGAGTGTGCTTGGATTTGATTAACTCCTTCCGCACTTCTCACCGTGCACCTCGGCTAGTGTGGAATGCGACTGTAAGGCAATTTTATAATAATACGACTAAACGCACATTTCCAATAATTAAGAAATCAATTACATATGATTACAATAATAAAATTAAAAATAACATCCCAACAACCAGCTGGCGACGGCGGCGACGCGGTGTGCCAACCAACGCGCTCAAGCAAACGACGTAACGACTCCAGGTGTTTGTCGGGCCTGCGGACCAGCAGCAGAAACGACGGGCTTCAGTGCAAACATGGCGCCTTCGCAAAGATGCCGATCGGTAATCCAGGACCCAGTTCAATTTTCCTGGTTCTCGCAGTACACTTATGGCTTCCTGGATTTCTCTAATCCCGTGTACAGCCCTATGAACGCAGATTATGTGCAGATGATTTGGATGCCGACTAGGCAAGTGGGCTGTGGCACGAGCCGCACCACAGCGACAATCACTAATCCCGCCATCCCGAGTCCGACTCAATACATCCTTAGCTGCTGTTGGGACCAAGGCGTTGTCCCATCTACTATTGGGCGAAACATTCGGGAAGACACCGTTTAATATATTTTGTCAAAATAATGAAATAAAATTGTCAGAATAATTAGGCTGTCTAAGATAATTCAAAAAAGCAGATTAGTTACATCCAACATTTTCATGGAACATATTTGGTCGATTTCTTTTCAATTTGTGCAATTTGAAGCGCTTATGTTGACGTTTCGATATATACACATAATAATAAATGTATAAATGTAATGAACTAAGCTTTAAACTCGTGCCCCGCGCGGGAAAATTGCCTTGATTGGTCATTATGTTTGCCATGTGCAGCAAATTCAAACCCAATAAAGGAGGAACGTTTAAAAATTGCGTAGTATAACATAGTAATTAAAATCATGAAATTTGTTCATATTATCCTTCATTTTGTATTGTTGAGTAATTGAGTATTCATTTTATTCGAGTTCGTAGAACCAGTGGCCGCATTTTCCAACATATTTTAACTCATTTTCCCGAATTCAATTGACCATGTTGAAATACATATTTGTTTTATTCACGTCAACTCAGTTTGACGCTTGTGCTGAAAATGAAATTATTTTGGAGTGAAATGAAAAAAGCCGCGGACTATGAACAAAGGATTATGGATGCTGCTAGCTAAAATTTGAATGATTTCGCCAGCAACAGGATATGTTGGAAAATTATCACCTCTATATAAATTCTGTATATTCCCGAATCTGTTAACGTTAAAATTTCTAATGTAAAAATATTATCTGAATTAGTTAAAAGAAAACTACGTATGTACATACATTAACTTTATCATGCTATACCCAAGCATTTTTACGCTGATCCTCAATTTACTTTCCTGATATTTTCTGGGCTAGTCCGCTGATAACTTCTCGCATGTCGTGCAGTCGCAAGATTATTTTTATTTAGACTAGAATGAAAGCCAGCAGCTTCGCTGCTGTAGTAAATCAAATTTTCATTACAAAATTAGATACTGACTTGAATAA
>JAQGAK010004557.1:0-11957 GCA_034696945.1 Lipothrix lubbocki
TTTGTATCAATTTTTGTATCAATTTTTGTATCAATTTTTGTATCAATTTTTGTATCAATTTTTGTATCAATTTTCGTTTTATTTTTAAATCTGTTGATTTAAAATAGAATTCCTCAAAAATAGGCTCAAGACAAAGCTTACCGAAAAGGCAGAACGTCAGAAAGCGGAAAGTCTTCATGTCACTCGCGAAAACCGTGAAAATTCCCCAGTAAATCAAAGAAGTCAACAAGGCAATAAATGTTGACAAACTGCGTTGAGTTGACAGGTGAGTGGTCAGTAAATCCGGGTTGAACTGTTGGGCGATGACAGATTTCCTGCTCATTTTATACAATGCCATGGTCCATTTAATATGGAAATCTGCAAAATCCCACTTATGGTTCAATATCAAAAATCAAAATAATTCAAGTACAAGAAATGCCGGGGGAATTCGAGAGGAATTCCTGAGAAATCTGTTCAAATGTCAAAAGAAGAAGCTTTTAGTGTTTTAAATCGTGTGGGTAGCGACGTCTAAATGTGTGTAAGAGCTTTGACGTATTTATTGGGGGCACTTGACTGCAAAAAATCCCTTCCAAGAAAAAAAAGTCGCTGTGTCAGGAGTCCCAAAAGTACACAAAAAATACGGGGAAATAAAAAATGAGGGAAAAACATTGTCGGAGCAGTTAGGAATAAAGAGCATTGGTAGAAGAAGTAAATCATAAATTGCATTAATAGAAAAAACTAGAACATTCTGTACACATTGCATCTTATTATAGGGCCGTAAAACCTACATTTCGTTCTCAAAGTATCAAAAGGTACCAATTTCTGTATTGAAGCTATAGAATTTGGTACTTTCGGATCCTTAGCCATATCGTTACAAAAGTATCAAAAAGTACCAATTTTTGTGTTGCAACTATAGAAATTGGTACTTTCGGATCCTTAGCCATATCGTTACAAAAGTATCAAAAAGTACCAATTTAAGTGTTGAAGCTATAGAAATTGGTACTTTCGGATCCTTAGGCATAAAGTCAGCGGAAGATCCCAACGTACCAATTTCCATACTTTCAACACAGAAAATGTCACTTTTTGATACTTTGCGGACAATATGGCTAAGGATCCAAAAGTACTAATTTCTATACCCACAACGCAAAAATTGGTACCTTTTGATACTTTTCCGACGATATTTCCATTTACATTGATACAATGTCCTGTACACAAATGGCCCGTTTACTCCAAGCACAAGTCTACTAATGTTATTTAAATAGAAACAAAAAATCCCATATTTCCCAAGGAAAAGTATCGTCCCATATGGCAGGACAGAAAGCTTTCTTTTCCTTTTGAGCTTTTCGGATTAGGGAAATGGACAATTTGCAGAAATCCCTTCAACTCCCCCCACCATGCTGTCTTCCCTTGTGATCTTTCACGAAAGTAGCACAATCACTTTAGAATGACAGAGCTCCTCCAACAGTTGCCCACTTGCATTTACGGGATTATCCTTTATTTTTATACGCAGAGCTTTTTAGGACTGTTGTCTTCTTATTTCGGCCGGAAATTCTTCATCATCAACCCAAAATCACGCAGATAACAATAATCATCTAAATTTGAGTCTTTGCATTTGTACTCGAAAGAAATCGCACTGAAAAGGAAAAGTTACAAAATCTCGGAAGAAATGCTATTCAACGCTCCAATGTGATAATATTGGAAACTTTTTATAAGGCATCCTTTAGAAGGCATTAAAATTTGACCGTTATAAACAAGTGCTTTTATTTATAGTCAAATTTTTTTGTTCAAATTCATTTCCACGTCAGATACAAATATCCGTTATAAATAGGCTGCTCTTATGAAGAGGATCGTTATAGCGAGTCTCTGTATATGGCGCCCTTATTATGCGTTCTAGCTGGGACGCCGTTATAAAGGGTTTTCACTGAATAGGATGTCGTTATAACAAATTGCCATTCTATGTACGCAGTGCCGTTATAAAACGTTTTTACTATATGAGTACCGTTATAAAGAGGTTTTACGGTCCTATAATGAGAATTCTTTACAACGGCGCCTTACTCAAGCGCAAAATGTTTGGCCGCTATAAAGATTTTTCTTTTTTATGCTGCAAAAAAGGCGGTTGTTTTGCAGAGTCGGCAATCGGCCGTTGTAAAATATGAAGAGACCGTTATAGAGAGTATATTCTGACATGGGTTCTGTTATAAAGAATTCCCACTATATCAAGAGTTTCTTTCCACGGCGCTGAAATCTAAAATACACGTCCTTTAAACACAATTTACACATTGTATACATACATTTTTATCACCCAAAAACACCAATTTATTATAAAATTAGTGTTTTCCCGCGAAAATATTGATATTTATTTAACATGTTAATTTTACCATATATAGTCAAGTTTAAAACATTGAAATAAATTCGCAAACAAGAATATTGAAATTTATTTGAAATATTTTGACGCATATGTAATTGGCATAGAAACGCAGTGTTCACAATTTGACAAATAAAAAATAAATAAGACTTGCAATCCTCCTCCACATGTCATACTTACGTATTTAAATATCTAAAAACAAAAACGCTACGAATTTTTTAAAGCGTCTTGGTAGACATCTAGTCGACCATCTAGAAATCAGACGGTCGGGAGAGAGCGTTTAATTTTCCGGATGCCCGAAACGGTGGCGCCGGATGTGCAACCGTTGGGTTAGTTTCTGAGTAATAAAAGTACGGTTATAACACACACATTTACGTGACTACATCTAGATTTTGTGAAAATATGAATTTACATAGTAGATCATCTCATTACAAGGAAATTATTATGCGGAGAGCCCCGCGTTCAAATTTTGCAATGAGGAAATTTCAGACCACGATGAATCATGAATATTTTCCTGCAAATGATTGGATGGAGGGAGGAAATCCTAACTCTGATGGCAAATGGGATATTGATGATTTGTATGATGGCAAATGTTTGTTCCAAATCCCTATATACCCTAAACTATATTACAGTAAGCTCCGTATAAATTTTGAAATATTGAATGAAGAGCGAGAATTTGTATAAAAAATTACTAACAAAAAGTGTCAAATTGTACATACATACAAGGCGGACAAATTTGAGTAATTGATTTTGGGCAAAAGGACAAAGAGCGCTAATTAGGATGGAAATTAGGGGAAAGGGAAAGGACGTCCTTATTTGCTAAATTTAGATTCAGAAGCGCGGAATGGTCCCAGCCCTAAACACACGTCTGGATGATGATCCTTCTGTAAAATTGGAGAATATGGGAAGGAACGTCACAGTAGTGTAGGAATATGCGTGAGTGTAGCATGATAGCGGCTCAAAAGTGCAAGCGTTTATTTTGAGAAGTATGCCCCTACCCTTTCAAAAGACGAAGCCACCTACGTGAAGTTATAAGCGGAGCTTCCTTCTTGTTGTGGTTGCACCGCCATTTCATTATAGTTCCTCCAAACTGCAAAGTTTCTGTTAAACCGGCGTATGTATAATCTCTCTTCTACAGAAAGATCTCGACAAAAAGAGCAAACTATAGTTTTTGCAAACTATAGACAATATCAAAGTAAGTTTCACTTAAAATATAATGATATAGATAAACTGTAGGCAGAGATGTATATAAAAGTATTCTGACCAGAATTGATTCGCTTTTCGAGGTGACGAATTTATCCATCTATGTACATTCAAACTCTGAATGAGTAA
Source organism: Lipothrix lubbocki (assembly GCA_034696945.1). Taxonomy (NCBI): domain Eukaryota; kingdom Metazoa; phylum Arthropoda; class Collembola; order Symphypleona; family Sminthuridae; genus Lipothrix; species Lipothrix lubbocki. Next base: position 3,677 of record JAQGAK010004557.1, read on the forward strand.
TGAGTGCAAACATCAACTGGAGTTGTCCTTTGACAACGAGTGTCAATCAGTAAGGCTCATCAGTCTCATGTACTGTAACGAACTATTTAGGATAGCTCAATGAATAGAACATTATTATAAACGGTGGAAAAGATAGTATTTAGTGTAACACACAAAAGATTCTTGATACACTGAACTTTTGCTATTAGGGAACGCTATAAATCACCAAAATGAGTCTCTTATATAGGAATTCTCTTATAGAGCTTGTATGCATAGTGATACAAACATTGATACAAAAACTGATACAAAAACTGAAACAAAATTCATACCAAATTAAAACAACAAATTATTAGAAAAATTAATACAAAAAATACAAAATAGTACTAATCATATTTAAACGAAGATTAAAACCTGAGCGATTGTTGCGTTGAAATCTTGAATTACGCAATATTTTAGGCTTGTTGAGACAAAATTAGTTTAATTATTAAGAAAATTAAATTTAATAACTGCAGACTCGCGAGTTTCGCCGTTTTGCGGCTCGTCAGTACAGTGCCGAATTGCTGTAAAATGAAAATTGAATTTCAGCTCAGAAAGGACGGACTCCTGTCCTGCTGAAATCCAATTATAACCTAAGATTAGTGGTCGATCAGTGGATTTCAGTCCACTAATTCACTCCCAATCAAAAATTATTTTAGCTCCACCAAGCGACAGCGACAAATCAAAACAATTATTTTAAAAATTTATTTTGAAAAACTCCCCTGCGGCCTGGTATGACAGGGGGGTGGAAAACGATGTGCATACCTGCAGCTATGGGCTGACTGCGGCCAGCCGGGGAAGCGTAGGGGAGTTTATAGACAAACATGTAAAATTGGGAAAAATAAAGGATAAGATGGTTGACGACTCTGTATAGCCTTCTGGTACATCGGAGTATAAGCCCAATATTTTTTTTATTTGATATGGATACAGATTAATAAAGCAATATCAAATAGATTCAGTACGCAGTACATTGGATCAAGATAGTTTAAGGTGTGGGGGTTGACGAATCAAAGCTTTCGCTATAATGCGAGGATATGCTAAAGTCAAAAACAAGTTAAGAGATTCTCCAGGCCTATCCTTTCTTTTTTCTTATTCCTTTCTAAGAGATACTCCAAGATCGGAAAACAGAGTGACTAAAATATTAAAAGACACGGCCTTGTATACTCTTGTGAAGATATTTTGATTGAAGTTTCGGAAATAAGTAATTTGATTGGAAATAGTTGAATTCACATTTATAGAAAAGATAATTAAAAAGATAAATCCGTTTAGTGATATTTTTAAATTAAATGGAATAAAATGATTTATTCTAAACAATATTTATGAAAACTGTAGTGAAATAATATTATTATTTCATCGTACATATCAACTCTTTTTTGTAGAAATAAGATAGAAATTCTATTGTAATACATACATTCAAAGGCTGACACGCCACTTGCACCGACATCATAAATTCTGTGATCTCTAATAGAACTCCGTTACAAGCCAAGGATATTGTCAAGAGCAATATAATCCTTTTGATAATATGTTTTCTTGATAATCTTCAATCTTCCTTATATGCAATTGCTATGTATGTGCGAACCTAATATATAGAAGCAGCCAATATAATTAAGTGCATCAACGTTTGTTTCGCTAATAATAGTTCCTAATAGAAAATTCCAAGTAACATATCTGCATGATAAGCGGATGTATCCATGACAATGTAATCGTAAGAACTAGGATGGGATCTTTTGCGCTATGATCCGGAAAGAGAATCTAATAAGGATGATTCCAAGAAATTAAAATTCGGCCCAAAATGTAGTTATATTAGGATATATGTATATGGGATTCTTCTTCTACATCATGGGATTCTCATCCGCTAAAATATCTTACAGTGATCAAAGCTTCATGATATCCACGTATTGCATATGGTTCGGTTTATCGTTTATAATACCACACAACCTACTTTTTTATTGAATTTTCTTTCGACAACTTCTCGAGCTTCATTTTTCCCAATCTGATATTATAAATTGCACCAATCTGTATTCATTCTAATGTGTTGACTCCTTATACAGTGGTAAATATGCGTTAAAGCATATTAATCATTTTTAACTATCCAAGGAATACTTAACGTGTTTTATATGTGTTGTCGATTTTATAAGAAACAATTTTCTGTAAAAAATGTTAAAAGCTCGACGAGGAACTATAACAACGTCTTGATATTTATCCTAATCATTATTATTCCCCAAATCTATTTGTATTGCAAATGCCGCGGGGCATAAATATTAGAGATTGCATTTTTAATACGCAAAATAGATGGGGGGTATCTCATTTTGTAAGTATTTACGTTCACATGGAGATGACCGACTTTGCATCTCCACCGATCAAATGTACACTTCTGTCTGTCTGGAGTTTAAAGTTTCTCACAGAGGATCCTTTGCGTGAGTGAAAGTGAAAGCACTGTAGAGAAATACCGAAGCGTGGGAAGGTTATGCTTCGCGGGAGGGAAAGCGTTGTATGTATGTATGTACATACTACGTACAATGTACATGCGTACGCTCCACTTCAATCGACATCTTCGACAGCGAGAATTTACATTTACATATGTAGTAATGTTCAAAATGCATGACAAACATCTCAAGCACAAAGTGTACATAATAGCCCAATTCCATCTTTTGACTTCCTAAACGAATGTACATTTCCACATCAAACGAGTTTACATTCACTATCCCAGGATCCCGTTTACCGGGATTGCGTAATATAAACTCTTGTGCGTCTATTTCTGTTTCGTTTTATACGGACGAAGGCTTCAATTGTCTGACGTCCTAGTTTATTCTATCTATCTGGACAATAAAATTGCGTGCTAAAATTGGGTCTCGAATTTAGAAATTTAGTTTTAACAATGATTTCAATGCTGGGCGGGAAATCTGATCTGCGATTTTTCCTATTCCGGGGAAACTTTAAATCCGCTTAAGAGTATTTCGTCAGCGAAACATCAGGACACACTAAAATTCAAATCTGCTATAGTGCCTCAACGCACTATAGTGCGTGGCATATGTACATAGTTTACATGTACAAGTTTCTGATCAATGAATTTTTCCAAAGTGTTGAGCAGGACGGACATTAAAATGTGTAAACTGAATCTCGTTGTTCCTGACAAATTTTGAAGAAATTAAAATTTACAGTAAGGGAATAAGTCAAATACAAAATTTTGAATCCTTTCCCCGTGTGTTGAAATTCTAAGCGCTGGGAGTAAATTTTCCGCATGAGTGCGCAACAATTCCTTCAACATTTAAAATGACAACCAGAATGTGTGACGCGTGACGAGGATGAATGTGAATATTATGGAAATTTGTTGATTGCAAAATCAGTGAGGGAATTGAACTTCCAGTTCCAGGGAGACGTGTTACGCTGTCAAAAGGTGCAAACATGTGAAAGAATTAAATTAAAATTTGTCAGGAATATTGAATGCGGATGTCGGAAGCAGAAGATCAATAATATGTGAATAATATTCGGTTGAGATCTCAAAACGTGCTAATTGTTTAGCATTGGTGAGATAGGAATTAGTACTTTTTAGGGATAATATCGACCTCCATGAATTTTTTCCCACAAAGAAATCCGGACATATGCATGTATGGCTACAATAGAATTCAGGCTCATAAATTAGATTCATAATGGAATCAAATATAAAAGGATGGGGATAATATTCCCCAAGCTCTGTTTCATCTTTTATTCATTTCCTTATTTGATTCGCACACACCTTTGACAGCTTAAGTGCATAATAATTAGGGGTTAAAGTTCTTCTGGACAAAAATGTCCTTGTGCTTGGACATCACGCACACACATACAAATGTAATTATTTTGTCAACTATTTATTCACGTACATATACATAGTGGTAAATTTAAATAAAACACTTCAAAGGAAACTCATTGCTTTAGGCAAAATTAGGTAGCACAAATAATTTTGTTCAGTTGGAAATGGACATGTTAATTCACCATCCAGGAAATGTGTAAGTAGCGTGGGATTAACCTTTGATCCACCGGGAAATTAAGCGTTTCGGCGGAAAATTTATCTTTTTCTTACACAATTTCTAGTTTAATTATTTACTCTAAATTTTTAAAAATGGATATATAACAATTTAATTTTACTAATTTGTCTCGGTAACTTTAAAATTTGTTAAAATTGGTTTGAAATTTGTTAAAATAGGTTTGGATTCTGTTTAGAATTTGTTATCGAAATTTGTTTTAAGTTTGTTTAAAATTTTTTTTAAGTTTGTTTGAAATTTGTTTAAAGTTTGTTTGAAATTTGTTTTAAGTTTGTTGGAAATTTGTTTTAAGTTTGTTTGAAATTTGTTTGAAATTTGTTAAAATTGGTTTGAAATGTGTTTGAAATTTGTTTTAAGTTGGTGTGAAATTTGTTTTAAGTTGGTGTGAAATTTGTTTTAAGTTAATTTGAAATTTGTTTAAAATTTGCTTAACAAGTTTTTGAAAATATTTTTTTTAATTCCCGCGAGTCACTGAAAATTGTCGCTCCAGCTCCCTCCCAAGTTTGCACTGGAGCAAGTCCTTAAAACTGGCGCGAAAGCTCTTGGACATGAAGGCGTAGAGAATGGGGTTCAAAGCGCAATTTGTGTACTGTAATAGGAAAGTTAGCGGGGTGAGGAGGAAGCTGAAATCACTTCCGTAGTCATAATTTGGCAGGTAGTTTTGGCATATTTTGCGTAAATGGAAGGGAAGATTGCAGACGGCAAACGTTATGACAATGGCGATGAGCATCCTTACGACGGCTTGGCGCTTGTTGAGCAAATTCAATTGGTTAGAAGAGCGCATGGGTGGGCTCCGTCTTTTTTTGATTACAGGAGTATTTTTTAAGGATGAATCTAAGGGACTTTGATAATTCTGGAAATGATGATTTAAGGGTGACGGTGTTGCAGTATTTGAGTCTTCGCGCTCTAGCGCTTCGGAATGTACAATTTTACTATTGGTATTACCATTTATGGTAGTTCGGGATTCTTCGTTTCCATTCACTGTCACCTTCGCCCGTTGGCGCTGCAGTTTCAAGATTGTTTTTAAATTGCGCGCGCGCGGCTCTTTGCGCCACAAGATGTGCTCGCGCCATCGCGAGTAAATATCCTTGCTCTTATTTCGAGTCACTTGACTTTGATTTTCCTCTTCAAAAACACCATCGTTGAACTCAACAGGTATGGCGCAAGTCGCGCGCGCATTGCTGCGTGCATGTTTAGGTGATGTTTCTATAGTAACAGATGTTTTTTCCTCAAATTGTTCGTCTTCCAAGATGCATTTTTTTGAATTTTGCGATTTGATTTTTTTTCGTCTCAACGCGTAGCGCCGCTGCAGGCGCGTACCTTTGTACAACACTGTCAATCTGTTTTTCGACGCTGGGCTTCCGTTTGACGAAGTGCCACTACGCACGGAAATATTGTCGGAATTGGAATAATGTCTTTCTTGCTGTTCCAGCTCATGGATCGCCGCGCCGCGCCATAGAAACCGGCCCATGCGGAAGTACAATATGGAGATAATGGTGAGTGGGAGGACGAAGAGGAGAAGAAAGTAAATCATGTCCGCAATGTGGGTGTCATAGAGGTTTTGCTGCGGGGCGCAGTTCGCATGCTGCACCATTTCCTTCCCATCCGCGCCGCGAGCGGGCAGGTAAAACATTTGCATGTAATGGAGCCTTGGTGAGCTCAGGACTGCGCTGATTAACCAAACAGCAATAATTGTGATCTGGAATGAATTTACAATTTTAATAATTACTTTCCTTGATTAAAGTTAGGGAACGTTCATATGTAGCATCATTAAATTTTCTGGGGACCGTTCATATATTACATCATTAAATTTTCTAGGACCCGTTCATAAATTACTTCATTTAAATTTCAAGGAACCGTTCATAAATTACATCATTAAATTTTCTAGGGGCTGTTCATAAATTAAATTATTAAATTGTCCAGGGGCTGTTCATAAATTAAATTCTTAAATTGTCCAGGGGCTGTTCATAAATTAAATTAGTAAATTGTCCAGGGGCTGTTCATAAATTACATCATTAAATTTTCTAGGGGCCATCGTTAAAATTTTAAAGGGCAATTCAAAAATTTAATCGCTAAAATTTCAAGGGGCCATTCATAAATTTCACCGATAAATTTTCTAGGGGCCATTCATAAATTTCAATAACAAAATTTTTAATAAATTATTAAAGGAATTAAATAATAATAAATCCCATTTACATTAATGGCATAAACTTACCCTCAGATTCTTCATTGTGATGATCTGCCTACATTTAAAAGGGTGCAGAATTGCCAAATAGCGTTCTAAGCACATGACAACCAAAATCAAGATAGACGCTGTATGGCTCAGACTGTTAATAAAATGATACATTTTGCAGAGAAATGGGCCAAAAATCCATCTGAAAATTAAAACTTATGATTAAGGGGCAGATATAGAAAACATGAAAATGCTTTTAAAGTGTTGTGAAAATAAGGCAGGTTAATCCATAAAAATAATTAATTCCGTGGAAATTAATTAATTTGATTGCATTTCCACTCTGGTAAATTAATTTATTGAGCTAACCTGTCCATGAGAAAATCTGAGAGATTCTGGAATACGCAGAAAATCCCCACGCACAGATCAGCAAAGGCCAGATTCCCCAAGCAAAACTTTGTGATGCTTCGCATCCTTCGGTGGAGAGTCACCACAAGGACCACAGCGAGATTTCCTACAATCCACAATGAAATTACACTTGTGTTTATTCTAAATAGCCCGCAATGCGTGTAAATAGCCCTTAATGTTAATGTAAATGATCCCCAATTAGGTATAGCGGTAGAATCCACACAACGCATCAGACGTTAACTGGACCTGGGGGAAATAAATCAATTGCGTGTAACTTTGTAAAGTTTCCACTTTGTTTAGATTCCGAATTCAAACAAGCCGTTTTAAGTTAATTAATTTCGGGGAATCCAATGATTTGATTATTTGTTTCCCATACATCACAAGCTCAATTACATGTTTGCGCACAAGTGTACATATGTATATTTGATTTGAAAAGCACGAATATTGGATTGTTTGTTCTGAAAATGTTTACATTTCGTTCAATGAAATGCGTTTGACACATTTGGAATCAAACTGATACAATTTTTTGATATCGCCGGCCAAAAAGTATCAAAAGGTACCCATTTCTGTGTTGAGGGCATAGAGAATATTACTTTGGGAGCCTTAACCATATCTTCGGCCAAGTGTCAAAAAGTACCAATTTTAATGTTGAAGTTATAGAAATTAGTACTTCGGGATCCTTAGAAGTATCGTCGGTGAAGTATCAAAAAGTACTAATTTCAATTTTGAAGGTATAGAAATTAGTACTTTGGGATCCTTAGCTAAATCGCCGGTGAAGTATCAAAAAGTACCAATTTCAATATTAGAGGTATAGAAATTGGTACTTTGGGATCCTTAGCCATATTCTTGGCGCAAGATTCCAACGTACCAATTTCTATAGCTTCAACACAGGAATTAGTACTTTTTGATATTTTTCCGACGATATAGCTAAAGATCCCAAAGTACCAATTGCTATCTCTTAAACACAAAAATTGGTACTTTTTGATACTTTGCTTAAACATGCAAAAATGCCAAAACTCCATTTCCAAGAATATTCACAAGTAGTCAAACAATTTCAAAGCGGCTGAATGTATTTACTCAATTTTACTCAAACAGATTGGTTTACATGAGTCAAAAGGTTCCAACTTTCAACGGGACATTCTTACACAAAATGATTGAATACGCGTTTACCTTCTACCGCGTCTGACTTCCACCGGTGCAAATAAAAGAATGCAATCATTTCGAAGCTCTAAAAGAAATTCATATAAGTTGAATTGCATAAAGTATAATATAGGGAAAATCAATTTGATTACCAAAGAAACAGAAGCAGAAGACCAAGGAGTAGAGACAAATGAAAATCACTTGGACGTATGGCTTGTCAATTATATATTCTTCCCCATGTAAATCAAATGAATTCTGCTCCGCTGGGCTAGCGTTAAATCCATTCCCACTGCTTTCTCCGGCTACTTTGTATTCAATTCATATTTTGCAATTTAGATTATTATTTGTTTTTACAAAGGGAAATAATTATCTATACATAGATATGTCGATACATAGACGCAATTTTCAATGCACATTAAAAAAATATAAATACAAAGTTTAATACAAAAGTTAATACAAAATTTAATACAAAATTTAATACAAAATTTAATACAAAATTTAATACAAAATTTAATACAAAATTTAA
>JAQGAK010004558.1:0-11953 GCA_034696945.1 Lipothrix lubbocki
ACCCACGGACCCACGGACCCACGGACACGATCGAACGATTCAATAGGTCCCTATCCTACGGACGGGAACCTAAAAAGAGGAGTATGGAAAATACTCCTAACAATACAACTATGTATGATATGTGGGCCCGAAGGATCTCTTACAGAGAAAGTTCTCTTATATGTATATCTCTTATAGCAAGAGTCGTGTTATATCCATAAACCTAAATGGAAATTGAGATATCCATCTTCAATTCAGTGCAAGATGGGATATCCTACTGTTTAAATTTCATTAAAAACTGAAAACAGGGTGAGCATTTGTATTAAAATTTCAACTGTAAGGCAATTACTAAATATATTGGAATTATCCTATATGTACCTTGCACTGAATTCATGGTGAATATCTTAACTTGCATTCACCACGAGATAGCCCACTTTGCATCTCCACCGACGTTGTTTAATGTGTAAGATTGAAGAGACAACTTGGAATCCATTTATTTCGTTATAATAATTATATTAATAATTGTTACTGTGGTCACCCTCCAGAAAATCTCCAGATGCGTAGTTCGACCTCACCAATTATAATCCTATCATAAAATGGTTTATAAAAGTAGCAAGATATTTGCGACACTTCCATTTAGCATAAGGTAAATCATAAAATTTTAACTACGGATAAATGTTAGGGACACCACAAAATGCTGGATTCGGTCCAGATCTGGCAAGTTCAATATTGCATACAACAGTGCTGAATATCTTATAATTTCCCCCAAAAATGACTTTAATTTCATATTTAAAAATAAGTAACCGAAACGTACACGGTACACGCAGAAATGGTTTCTGTTCAGTTATTCTGCAATCATTACTTTAATTCGAAATTTAATTTTGTGGTGACACAGCGTTTCTTTTTTAAATTCAATTACGGCAAAACCTATTCCAGAGATAATTAACCACATTTACGAATTAAATAATTGATCTCTATTACAAACATCTGTGACTCGGGGAAAATGGGCTATAAATAGTTAGGATTTCGGGTTCATTTCATATCAGACGTCCTCCGAGATAGAGTATTTTCTTTAAAATGCAGTCTTTCATCGCCGTTTCGTTTGCCGTTTTGGGGCTTGCTAGCTTGTCTGCAGGTTATCCCTCCTTTAGAAACAGAACTTTGGACTTGACAAGGGATGGCTGCTCATGTGGTGTATCGGCGGTAAAGGTATCTGTTATATTTAATCTCACTATTTTTAGATGCGCGACTATAACCATATTAATTACATTTATTTTTATATTGTATGATATATGTAATGTATTGCCAGGATAAAATCGTCGGAGGCCAAGCTGCGGATTCCGGTGAGTTCCCCTGGCGAGTAAGTCTTTGGTCCGGCCCAGCAACTGGCGGCATGGGAAGCGCTTGCGGTGGAACGATTATTAGCTCGCGTTGGATTCTCACTGCTGCGCATTGCTATGACGACTGGCAAGACGGTTTTATTACTATGGTTGGAGTTGGTAGTAATGATAATGCGCCGAGTATAACCGCGAAGCAACACATTGTTCATTGGGGGTATGATGGGCCCACAATGGTCAATGACTTGACACTGATTGAACTGGACAGCGATCTGGACTTCACCGATCCAAAAGTGCGCCAAGTTTTAAAAATTCGGCATCGATTTACTTTTAACTTTTATATATGTATTTTACCCCATTTAATTTACATTAATTTTACAATTTTCCAAAAATAAGATTCAATTTGAAACCGTTTCCGTGTGTCTATTCCGTAGATTCAACCAGCTTGTTTACCTTACCCTTACGCGGGGCAGGTGGGTATGACGGGTGAAGTAACGGGTTCCGGTTGGGGAAATACGGTTGAAGGTGGCGAGTCACCGTCCACTCTACAAAAAGTTGTTTTGCCTTTGATTAGTAATGAGCAGTGCAAGGACATGGATTTAGTTCACCCACCACTCAACGACCAGCAGACTTGTACATACCAAGCTGGCAAAGATACTTGTCAGGTGAAAATCTTTTAAGTTCTTTACGTTTAAGCTGAATATACTCGATTAAATTTCATTAATTAATTTGATCATTTGGATACACCGGACTCTCGCTATAAGTGATCTCCATATAAGAGAACTCTCTCTGTAAGAGATCCTTTGGACCCGCATATCATACATTGGTTATATGCAATATATGCATACCAGCTCTCTCTATAAGAGAATTCCTATGTGAGAGACTAGTTTTGATGATTTATTGCGTTCTCTTTTAGCGAGATTTCAGTGTATTCCCAATTATACAAATTAATTACCAGTACCTGCTTCTAAAATATTTGGACCATAATATTAAAATTATACATTGTATCAAATTTATCGTACACAAAGGGCGACTCCGGCGGTAGCATTGACTTTGTCGACAACGGTATTTGGTATGCTTTTGGAGTCGTCAGTCATGGATTGGGTTGCGCTCGGGAGAATGCTCCTGGGGTTTACGGTCGCATATCCGAATATACGGATTGGATTGAAAAGACCACACGTAAGTTTCGAAATGAGTTTTTTGAGCTTAAGAACCCGCGAATAAGGACATATTGTAAAACAAAATTATTTTTGTTTATTATACTTACATATATTTATTAAAGCTATCGTGTTTAAATATATATATATTTTATATATACATATAATATGGTCACTGAACCAATGCTTTTTGCTACTTTACAGAGAAATCTTTTTGCAAACCGTGAAAGCTGAAAAACTTCAGATTTTCAAACATACACCTTCATCAAAACTGTAGAGACACCGTATAAAATTGGTAATTGCGTTGAAGAACACCTACATAGCACGTAGTTGAAAAGGAATTTCCAATGTCGAATATTTATTTCGTGTAGAGAAATACTTTACCTAAATTCTAAACACTTCTCTGATCACTTCACTATGTAAATTTATAAATGTCTCCATTTACATACGCATTGTCCGACTGTTGTATTTAAATGTTTGCAAATTCCAATTTTGTGACTTTGTTTTCACGTGGTTATAGTTTCAAGAACTTGAATGTAAAATTAATTTGAAATAAATCATAATGCAATCATATGAATATGAATTATTAATATTTTTATTATTTCTGCATTTGCATGACAGATTTTCCCATTCCGTATTTTGTATTTAAACGTTTTGAAATGAATAATGAGGAAAACATTATAGCTTGTAAAGATTCCAGCTCCATATAATTATCCGTCTTGACAATATTCCGGTTTTTTCTCTAAGGTAAATGTCTTGAGACTAACAGGTTTAGCCAAAAATGACTGCAAGTGGTTCATGTACATACATACTTACATACAATACATTACATGGTTACAATCGCATTGTTGGTGAACACGGTGAAGCTCATTTTCGAATTAATTGTCAAATTTGTAAAAAAGTTTGAATTAATCAATGCCGTCAAGTTCTTTCCCAATATCTCTCAAATGTGGTACAATTTAGATGAAAACGACCATTCGAACAAAAATGCGCATATCTCGATGTAAAATCTAATTTAACCTATAAACTCTATGTTGATTAAATAATCAGTAATTTTATTATTTCAGTTAGTAAATGTAAAATTATGTTATTTTCGAAAAATAAAACTGTTGCATGTGGTGTAAAAATTGGCGATCCAATCATTTGATAATAATTGGCATCAATTATTTCCTGCATCACGTAAATTGTGTAATACTATGTACATATTTTTTAACTTGCTTACGGATATTAATGTATTTTTTGAATTTAGTGGATTACATTGATCGGTGTACATGATAAATATGAAACTAATTATGTGCTTAATACAATGGAATAAAATTATTAATTCAGAAACACAATATTTATGATTCTTTTTTTTGAAAAATTCAATGCTATTTTGTGACAACGATTATCCAGAAAAGATCTAAATCTTTTTTCTGAATCTAAATGGTCGTGACTCTAAAGTAACAAGAGTTTAGTATTTGCTTTGCCCTTAATCTATTTAATAAAAATTATTCAAATAATTCCAGAGAGTACATACATGTTGGCATCCTATGTTGAACTTCCTGTGGCTGTAGTTTTTCCACATTTATCACTTTTTCGAAGTCGGATTTGTAGGGAATTAAAAAAATTAATTACACAATTGCTACAACTTGGGTATTTACGAAAATTGGGTACTTGCATTTTATCCTCGTTTTGCACAATTTCATACTCAAATAAAAATTATCTTATTTGTGAAGAAGCCCAAGGTCAATTTATATTATAAATAGCATCCACAACACTTCCACAAGTGCTAAAAAGCTAAATTTGAATGAGGAACCTCCCATAATTACGTTGTAAGTTGCCACAAAATTACATGCATTTTAACCGAAAATTAACCCTCACTTACTCAATTATTAAGCCGCTGGCCAAGAATAATTTATTAGAAATTGCATGCGCAAGATGGCAAATTCTTCATAAGCGACCGCAAACTTACTTGCATTCTAATTAAATAGCACTTCCAGCAACCCAAAAATTTAATTTTACAGATGATATCAGCTGAGTTAATCCAAAACTAATAACTTAAAGGTTGATAAATTAATTTTGAATTAAATTTTTGAGTTGACAGATTGTGCCTGAAAATGGCTTTCACAGCAAAATTTTATTAAAAATAATTATTTAGATACCTGTTCGTATTTAGGGACGCAATTAATAACCGCAAAAGCAGCTGAAGCTCACGGAAGTTGCACTATAAAAAGCAAAGGCTTTTGGCTCATTTGATATCAGACATTGCCTGCGAAAGAACTATTTGTATTAAAATGAAGTCTTTCATCGCCGTTTCCCTTGCCGTCTTAGGGCTTGCTTGCTTGTCGGCCGGTCATCCCAATAGAAACAGAACTTCGAACTTTTCCAAGCAATATTGCTCATGTGGTGTGTCAGCTGTAAAGGTATCTGCAATTTATATTCTAACAAGTTTAGGTACGAGAATTAGTAAATCAAAAAAATTCTTGTATTTTAATTTACACAACGTCTTATATGGTATTGTTATATCGGTTAGAATAAAATCGTCGGAGGTGGACCTGCTCTACTTGGTGAGTTTCCCTGGAGAGTAAGTCTTTGGATAGGTCCAGCAAGTCCAGGCACGATGGGCAGCGCTTGTGGAGGAACGATTATTGACTCGCGCTGGATTCTCACAGCTGCGCATTGCTATGACGACTGGCAAAGCGGTTTCATCACTAATGTTGGCGCTGGTCGACTTGATAAAGCTGCAACGATGACAGCAAAGAGACATATTGTCCATACGGGGTATGATAGACCTTCAATGGTCAACGATTTAACACTCATTGAGCTGGCAACCGATCTGGACTTCAACAACCCAAATGTAAGCCGAGTATAAAAAGTTGGGCATCGATAAATTTGTATATTTTTGTTCACATTTCATACACCAACAATATTTATAACGGTTCTTCCTAATATGTATTTGTTTATCCGTTCTACAGATCCAACCAGCATGTTTGCCATATTATTATAAGGGACAGGTCGATATGACTGGTAAAGTAACGGGGTCCGGTTGGGGGAAAACCGTTGAAGGCGGATCATCATCGCAATATCTACAAAAAGTTGTTTTGCCTTTGATAAGTAATCGTGACTGCGCCCGCATGCAATTGGTACACCCACCCCTTAACAATGAACAGACTTGTACTTACCAAGCTGGCAAAGACACTTGCCAGGTGAAAATATTTGAAGTTCCTTAGTTTTACAATTTGCATACACCAAACTCTCGCTATAAGAGACCTCCATATAAGAGAACTCTCCATCTAAGAGAACTCTCTTTGTAAGAGATCCTTTGGGCTCACATATCATACATAGTTATATGCATACTATAGCTCTCTCTATAAGAGAATTCCTATATAAGAGACTGATTGTGGTGATTTATAGCGTTTTCTTATTGCGAGAGTTCAGTGTACCAGCTAATAATCTGTATTAATGAAATTACCAATCGCGTTGAACAATGATATTCAACTTTAATTTAATAATTATTCTTTATCTACTAACAGGGCGACTCGGGCGGCAGCGTAGACTACCAAGATGAATACGGTTACTGGTATGCATTTGGAGTCGTCAGTCATGGCTACGGTTGCGCTCGGAAAAATGCTCCTGGGGTTTACGGTCGCATATCTGAATACACAGATTGGATTGAACGTACCACTGGTAAGTTTTAAAATAATTACAGTAAACTTTTGTGTGGTATCAAATATCGTTATTACCAGTGCAACTATAGGGATATAAATATGATATAATTTGATTCTACATCAGTATATCAGTAATTATATAAGATAATATAGTAATTAGTTGACCACTGTATTGTTTTTACTTCCAGGGACAACCTTCTGCAAATAGTGAAAATTAGAAAACCTCAGATTTTAAATTCACTTTCATCGATAAATCCGGCTTATGAAATACTCTTGTTCCAAAGTTAAATTTATGGTATTCTGGGGAATTTTAGCGTAGAACGACGTTTGAAGATTATTCTAAAAAGTGCACACATTATATTGTCAGACAAGCAAAACTGTAGTTGTAAAAAAAATCCGATTTGATAAAGTTACTTACTAATAAATATCTTCAAATTATTAATGACGAATAAATTCTAAACATTTAATCAGGAAGCTTTTTTGACTATACTTTTACAAGTTCACAACGCTTCTAGCGTGCTCTCTTTTCTCTCTCACTCGTGAATTTTCCATTGTTTTATTGTTACATAACACATTCATTACCCATTAGTGTGTTATGTATATGTACACATATGCGTAGGGAAATCCAATCGTCTAAATCGCACCCATAATACAGCGTTAGGTTTAAAATTTTCGCGAAAAATGGTAAAAATGACCATTGTTCAGGTCTCAACTCAAAAGCTTTGGCTAAAATAAAATTAGGACCTTAGAGGTACACTGAACTCTCGCTATAAGAGAAGGTTATAAATCACCAAAATCAGTCTCTTATATGGGAATTCTTTTATAGAGAGAGCTAGTATGCATATAACTATGTATGATATTCGGGCCCAAAGGATCTCTTACAGAGAGAGTTCTCTTATATGGAGATCTCTTATAACGAGAGTCCGGTGGAATAGTCTGGAGTTCTAGATTTACTTATTGATTATTATTATTAGTACTAATTGATGGCTTAGTTTTGGAGCCATCCCAGATTTGGATACAAATACATTTTAATCACAAAAATAATCAACTACTTTAGATTGATTTAGACTTACATGATTTTTGAAAATTATTAGTTGTAACCACAAGGATGGTCGGCTGTTATTGCAAAAAGAGCCAGGATGTTCACTGACCGAACTGAAAAATTTAAAAGGCATTTTCAAAACTACAACAGACATGGATTAACGTTTCATAAGCAAAAAGATTTTACCGGTTAAATACCAACTATAAATTTGTCAATAACATATAAAATTATATAATTTGTTTTACAAATTATTTTATTAAGCCTTGAATATTTTTAGCTCCAATTATTGAGGAGATTGAATAAAATAAACACTCATTTTTATTAGAATGCATGGTTTAAAATTTTAAAAGTTTATTATTTGGCTTTTGACCACATAACAGTGACCACCCTCTATAATAATTATCTTGATAATTATTATCAAATAAATCATTTTCGATGTATAAATAAACCCTGTTGAAAGTAAAGTTCAAATAATTTTTCAATGTTAGGTGGTGGTTATTAAATGCAATAATAAATACCAACAGCAATAATATTATTACAACGATTATTTTTCCACAATACTATTTATAGTTTGCAAATATAATAAATTATAATCCATAAATGATATTTACATTATCAAACTAATTTGATCTGTAATAACTTTTTTGAAGTTTTCTCATATTTTATTTATTTCGGGGTCTGAGGGCAAGGCGTATATTTGTACTTCAACCATGAACAGTTTCTCTACCATGGCCAAGTTGAATTAATGTTGTAGTTAAGGTTAGACTATAAAAGACCATAATCGCTTAATATATGTAAATACATACATGTAATTAAATACTTGCGCCTAATTTATAGGCAAATAATTAATTTTACAAAATTGGTCATGTTAAAATTTGTCCTTTTAATAGTGTAAATAATTTTCTTTTTCATTTCTTTTTTCCTATTTTTAGAGCGAAAATAGAATTAGAGAAGGAGAAACCGCCCAACTTGGCGAGTTTCCGTGGAGGGTGTCCTTGTATTTCGGGCCAGACGGCTACGATGACGAAGGGGGTTGCGGCAGCACAATCATCAGTTCCAAATGGATTCTCAAGGCTGCTCATTGGTTTAAGGATTTTGAGGACGACTGGGTTATTAAAGTTATAGCTGGTTCTCTTTCTGTTAACACTCCGCTCCGCGATATTTTACATCAGGCAAGGACACTTGTCATGTAAGTTTGTCACGCTTTAAATATAACCGCCATATATTTGTAACAACAGCTTCATGACTCTTACAGGGTCAATTCTTTATAACGGTCCAATTCTGCCGCTTTATAAGTGGCCGTTATAAAGAGTTTCTATTGTAGATAATCAAAATTTCTTTTATAATAAATCATATTCATTAAAGAATAAACAAATACATGTGTGTTCCTCCGCAGAAACATTTTGTAAACCGTGAAAAAGTGAATGCAGCGATAATCCCATGGATTCGGATAAAATTCCAAAAAGACATGACAACTTGTCCGATCTACAGAAATGATATCAATTTTTCAAATTCTACTCTTTGGCTTACCTTTACAATTAAATTTGACACTTTTAAACTAAATAACCGTATAATACCGTAAATAGGGAACAAAAATATATTTAGAGGTAAAACGTGTGAAATAAATAAAAAGCCCGCATGCAAATACAAATGACATGACATAATATGTATAATGATGTACGTTAAAATAGAATAAAAAATTTCCTATTTAAAATGCAGGAGAAAAAAATACAGTTGATAATGTTGTCTATATTCAATGAAATGAAGGATGCAATCAATAAAATAATTCCAGAGAAAACCGACCGCATAAATCACAAGTCACAATATCCTTCTCTGTTTAAACTAAATTTTTTGTGGTCATTTCTTTATCACGCAAAGATTCCCGAGAAACCTCCAAAGCATATGTACTTATAGTAGGACTGAATATATTGAGAATTAATAAGAATATCATTTTATTACCGCAGATTACCCGTATGCTAAATAATTTCTTAAATAAGTAGATTACAAAATAATCCCGGGCAGTTTACGCCAAGTGTTCAAAATGCTTTTGTCTTCTTTGATTGATATTTGAATTTTACACGATTGATTTTTAATTTCAAAAACGATTTATATTTTTTTTTTTATTTTTACCACTTGCCGCCTGTCTAAGTGAACAAAGTCTCTGGAAAAAATGCAAATGGCTACAAAACCCAATATCCTTTTCTCCACAACGTCAAAGTGGATCGTAATAGTTATAATTGCTGGGAGTTGTGTAAATTATTTTCAATTTTAATTTGATTTAATTTAATTTAAATAAAAACACAATATAAAGATATGAAATGTGTCTATAAATACATAAAAACAATCAAAACACTTTATTGTGGGCTTAAATTTTGATTTTAACTATACACAATTTACATGATAATAAACCTTACATTTTAAACCTAAAATAAATTGACATACATATTTTTTGTTTAATATTTTATATAGGCAAACGGCTTACGCCTTCTGTGCCAAGACGCCCCAAACGTGGGGGAGCAATCTACGAAGGGAAACTTTTTAAAAGAATTCGAAGAATTTATTGTCTTTAATCATAAATCCATGCGAATTCATCGTTATGCGGATAGAGCTGAAACCGCATGTAATAAAATATTTTATTGTTATTGTAATAATTAGAATATAAAATGGATTATTTTATTATTATAAATTATGTGTAATTATAAAATGCATAAATTATATTTAATTCATTACAAGTGCAACACAAATTTAATTTACAGGGAATTTCTACAAAACATTCTCTTCTGACACAGCTTTACTTCTTTACCCGATTCTGGAAATACTAATGTGTATTCCACTTGCAGTCGCACTTTGTAAGGTAATTCAGGATTGAAATTTATTTAACATTCGTGAAACAAATATTATTTGAATAAATAAATAATTACACCTCTTTTAATATTATTGACTCTCGCTATAAAAGATCTCCATATAAGAGAACTCTCTCTGTAAGAGATCCTGTGGGCCCACATATCATACATAATTATATGCGTCCTAGCTCTCTCTATAAGATAATTCCTATATAAGAGACTGATTTTGGTGATTTATAGCGTTCTCTTATAGCGAAAGTTCAGTGTAATACATACATAAAACTTTATAGCCTTTAAATTAAATGCTACAAAAGAACATTAAAAATTGCAGGGAAGTTTGAAATCCTTGAAAATTTGGCTGGCTTGGGCGTACATTTCCTTCTTGTACAAGCTCGTGGTGTCATTGGGGTTCCTGATAATCGGAGCAAATGGAAGTAATGCTGTAACTGTGGTGGCATGGATGGAAGTTTTGTTTAAATACGCGGGAATCACGGGTGCTCATTGGGTCCTGGGGAAAACTTATAAGGAATGCCTGCAGCGGTACAAAGCGAATTTGATAATTGAGGGTGAGCATTGTGATTGTGATTCAGCGAAACGGAAAAGAGAGCTAAGATACGAAGACATGGCGGTAACAATGCATTTGTAATAGCAATAGGTAAGATAATAAAATATATTGATTTATAATAGTAAATTTAATAAAAATATACTCTTACAAATTGTACTTTCAATTATAATACATATTTCACTGCTTCGGATTTGTCACCAGCAATAATGCATTGGTCTTGGACTTGGAGAATCAAATTGCATGACGGCAACAGTTTAAATATACAAAGTTGTAATAATATTAAAAGCAGCAATAAATTATTAAAATTCAAAAAATTCTTCCGCTTTCCACTCATTTTTAATGTTCCAAAACTACTTCGACGCAAAATACATTGTGTTGAAACTTCATCGCTTTCATGACCGCAAAAGACATACATAAACACTTATTGTTGCTCAATTAATTACAATGTAAATTAGTCTTATGACTATAGGACATAATTACCCTGGATGAGTCATGTGCAGTTTGTCCTGATTTATTTAACAATGCATAGTATGTATTGTTTATATGTTATAATTATGTCGTCGGCTTTACGTGAAAATGAGCTATTATTGTTTTTAAGCTATAACGTTACGAAAATTGTAGCACCTTTTCATGTTTTACCGACGATATGTGGGTAGTGGATCATACGTTTATCATATCCGTGGAAATTCGAGGGAGGGAGACAAATTAGCTCATTGCCTTTTAGTACCTATAGGTAATATAACAAATTAATAGAATATTTATACGTAGTTCCTGGTTTAATTAGTTTTGATTTTAAAATTGGTTTGTCGTTGCGAACAAAAATTACCAGAAAATAGGAAATAAAAACAAATTGAAACATAGTTGGATACTTTGTACATTTGAATTTCTTTGATTGAATATGCCCAAAATTGAGGACATATATTTCCGGGCAAAGTGGTTCACCTACCTTGTTGCGGCTTTCGGCTGGGTAAGATTTTGTTTGCTTGATGAAGTTTTAAAAACAATTCTACTTGTAAAATCACTTGGAGTTCACGAAGTTAATTAAATGATGATAATTAACGTACCTTTAATGCATGCACAATTATATACATATGTAAATAATTTCCAGATTACTAAGGAATAAAATAAATAACAAATACATAAATTATTAAAAAAAAAAAATAATTATAATAATAAACAAAAATTAATAATAATTAAAATAATAAACAAAAATAAATAATAATTATTACAATAATAAACAAAAATAAATAATTATTATAATAATAAACAAAAATAATTAATTATTTTAATAAAATAAAAAAATAAATAATTATTATAATAATAAACAAAAATAAATAAAAATTATAATAATAAATAAAAATAAATAATAATTATAATATT
>JAQGAK010004559.1:0-11949 GCA_034696945.1 Lipothrix lubbocki
TCAAAAATTAAACTGAGGCTGAGTCGAATTTTGTGAAAACTGCAAAAACAAGGTAAGGGTGGCAGTTTTTTTCAAAATCGACTCAAGCCTCTCATGTTTAATTTAAAAAATTGCTATTATAATAGAAACTATTTAACTCAGTCAGTTTACTAACTTTCGATATTTTTTGAGCAGAAAAACATTCAAGCCTAAAATTCTTCGCATAGTCTCCCATTACCCTGAGTTCATGAATCCGCAATTAAACGTGTAGACAAAATAGTAACACAAAAGATAATTTTTTAATTTTGCTTAAACCGGCCATTTTTACCAAAAATAATTCCGTTGAAAAAGTTTGATTCCAAGTTTTTTTTCTGTTTTCAGAAAAGAATTTTTTCAACGTGGATGTTGTTCAAAATTTTTCACTTCAAAATTTACGATGTTCACATTAACTGAAAGTAAATGGTATCTGTAACATTTAAAAATTAAAAGCCCCTTAGCCCACTAAAATTGTTGGCCATCAGGCCAGTTTTCAACGCAACCAGATCAACCTTATACATACTCAAAATGAAGGAAAAAACGCGTAGAACTCAAAGAGAACATATGTTAAGTCAATAACAAAACCTAAAAAAATTTGGCATTTAGGGGATCAGATTTTTCCTATCTTTTCCTAAATTCAACCTAACGCATGTTGTATTTGACCGATTTTTGCCATGTGTAGCTTGTAACCGTATTTTTACTATTTTGCATATAAGCTATCATGCGCTATTTTAAAATGAACAGTTTAAACTGATGACCCTTAGACGCGCATTTCCCTTGTCTACATTTAAGCTTTAGACACTGCATCTCCGAAACAACAAAAAAGTAGGAAATAATCAAACGCGGGTTTTCACGTGTGTCTAGTAACTATATGAACAAAAGTTCATCGCCCTAGCGACTTACCACATTTGAGATGTTTCCTCGTAAGAATGCCACTATTAAGATTTTCAAAAAAATATTTCCATGGATAACAAATATCTCATGGAGACATCAAATATTCATCACCGTCATGTACTTTCCAGTTCCCGTGTGTGAAATAAAAGTCATACACGTGTTAATTTCTAATCTAGTTTTCCAAAGAATTCCAATTTGTGCATTTTGGATTATTAGTGTTTTGAATAAAATATCAACTCCTTTCCGGAAGCTTTCCCAAGGTGTTATTCAATTGGCTGTGATAATTTTAGTACACCGGACTCTCGCTATAAGAGATCTTTACATAAGAGAACTCTCTCTGTAAGAGATCCTTTGAGCCGGCGTATCATACATAGTTATATGCATAATAGCTCTCTCTATAAGAGAATTCCTATATAAGAAACTGATTTTAGTGATTTATAGCGTTCTCCTATAGCGAGAGTTCAGTGTAATGTGGATTAGAATAAAAATAACAATTTTAATGTTGAGAAATTCTCTTAATGTCTAGATATTTTCACAAGCCCTTACGCACATGAGTGTGAAAATTGTTAAAATAAAAGTCAACTATTTTAGTAGAGCCCGGCCAGTTTTGTAATGAAAGTACATAGTTAAAACTACATACCGGTGTTTTTTAATATATTACGTGCTGGGCAGGCTTACCTATATAAGGGAAGCTCAAAATATGCCCATTATTATCCACATAATCTCTTACTGTAAAGTTTCATTCTAGAGCTTAAATTATATTAAATTCTACCTATTTAAGTTTTAGGATAGCACTGAGTATATTTTAATTAAATTTAATCGTTTTTATTTGCTTGATCTTTCAAATCATTTTCTCTCCGCTATTTAATTTGCAAAGGGAAGAACCTGTCACTATTTTCAAAATGAACGATCCCGCAACTTACGATATGATAAACGGCCCAGTTCAGAATAAAAACGCAAAGGAATTCATCCCAGAATTAGTTCGGCCAATGAAATGGAAATCGACGGAGATAGTTCTGGATTTTGGATGTGGTTCTGGCTTTGTTACCAGAAACATTCTGTTCCCTGAAATTAAAAAGCAAATGCCTGAAGGCAGCAATCTTGAGATTTTCGCAGTTGACATTTCTACAGCTGCAGTGAAGCATGCGAGTGAAGAGTATGCGCACCCCAGCATTAAATATCAATATTTTGATATATTTGATCCACGATTTAACCAATTTGAAGGCAAGTTTGATAAAATATTCTCCTTTTATGCCCTGCACTGGATTCCTGAAACGACGTAAGTAACTGTTGACAGTTGCACTTTGAATTTCTGAGAATTTAGAACAATCTAACAAAATTTACTCGGTGTGTGTTCATCAGGAAGGTTCTTGAGCGTTTGTATAAGATGCTAAAACCCGGCGGCGAAGTTGGAATTTATTGCACGGGGATGGATCGTCTCAATTCTGAAATCAATGAGGCCCGCCGGGACCCAGAGTTTGGTGATTGTTTTCATGTAATTAAATTTTGCACACTTTATGACATGTATATATTTTTTACATTGATTCTTACATCGATATATTTTCGAGATTTGCGCTAGCATAATAATTAAAATTAAATTAAATAATCAGGAATTTGCAGAAACCCGCGAGTATGCAAATGAATTCAAACGGGTTGGCTTCGAAGTTCTGGAAGCGGAAAAAGTTACGCAGCGGAATTTTTATGAACATTTTGACAACCTTGCGGGTATTGTATTCTCTTAACTTTTTATAACTAACAATATATTTAACAACTGATTTGCTGTAAGCAATGGCTGCGTTGCAGATATGCTGAGGTCAACGGGAGCTGCACGTGTGCTCCGCGGAAAAGAGGACAAGTTTCGAAAGTTTGCAGCTAAAGCTTTTAAAAATTGGACCAAGCCCGCTCCTACGCTGAATTTTCCATCGAGGATTCTATTCGAATATCCTTTAGCAATTATTCGAGCAACGAAAGCTTGATATTCTTCATTTAAAATAAGCTTTTAAATTCATTCTTTGAAAACAGTGTCGATTTAAAATCATCATTTAAAATAGAATAAATCTGGGGGGGTGGGGGAAATTTGCTTCGTTCTCACACAGAAGCCAGTCGATTTTCCTGGACAACCATCATGAATAATTTTTCCTCTTAATTCACTATCAAAAAGATATAAACTGTGTGTAATTCAAATGTTCTCAATGAAAATGAAATAATTGCGATTCATAAAAATTGTTAAGTTAGGTTACTGGACAACAATGGCTAAACAATAAACTGTTATTATTGGGCTAAATAAGGAAAAGGTTGTAAATAAACGTTGGCGCAGATTGACATTCTCGAAAATATATTAATTTCCACATCTCCTAGAAAAAAGTTTTTCCAAAATCAGTAATTGTGGTCGTAGCAGGATCTCCAGTACGTCAATCGAAAGGTCATTAAATCTTAGGAACAGATTTTGGACCAAGTTTTACCATTTTTAAAATTTGGACACAGTTTTTGGATGAAAAATTCAAAATTTTGACGACATGTTTTCCCAAAAATCCTGCAACTCGCAGACCTTCTCCTGGAGGTAATTCTGAAGCACCATAAAATTACCTTATTTTCGTATTTTTATTTTAGCCGCAGCTTTTCTCTGATATCTTCAAAAATGAGGATTTTTACTTTTTTCATAAAAAATTTAAACATACCGCCATATTAAAACGCCTACATATACATATATACTTACTATTATACTTTCGTATTATTTCTACCTTCTATATTTATACCTTCTATCTATATTTCTACTTTCTATAAAAAACACCGAATTTTCCGAAAACTGTAGTAGTGGACGCAGAAACACCCCCATTACGTCTATCGAAAGGTCCTTAAATCGTACGAACAGATTTTTCTCCCATTTTTCCATTTTCTTAATTTTAAACAGCTTTTGGAGGGAAATTTCAAAATTTTTACGTTTAAGGTTTTTACAGTTTTGGCGTCAAAATTCAAATTTTAAAACAACATAAATCTCTTACCTATTATAACACTTTTGTGTCGCCAAAATTTAAATTGTTGGAAAAAAATGAAAAGTATATTATATCCATTATTGCCACATTATTCTTGAATGTTGTGAGGTTTCAGTGAAGACCAAAATGCGCGCATAATGGCATTTTGGGCATTGACATTTTCGACGTTTTAAAACAAAACATCGAGGAAGTTATTGAGCATTTTCAAGAGTTTTGCCCCATTTTTGGAAACATTTGAGAACGTTTTTCATGAATATATTTACGACAAAAATTTTACGTATTTATAATTTTACAAGTAGATCTACTTGTCGGCGACTCCGGGTCCGAGAGCATTTTACGAGAGCATTTTCATTTTTCAACAATAAAATATCCCTTATCATTGTAACTTGTACGGCAAGGGGTTTGTTATCAACTTTGTTTTGAAGTTGATATGCATTCCCTGAAAGTTAAGTGTACAAATTATTTACGTTATGTATGCTGTACGCTTGGATTGACCTCCATTATTTACAAACATCCGTTATCTACATTTTTAGTCGGTTGGAGTAATTAATTAATCACTAAATTTGGTGTATACATATAAATAAATGATACTGATTAAATATTTCGGTATTGTGCATATATGTATGTGTTAACTAACGTGTCAGTTTGGCTTGTAAAAATGTACATACGAAGCTGTGCCAGGTGCAAAGTAATTCGCATTTTCGTACATGATCTCTCTATTAATAATTTCGTTGTGACGTCCGTAATTCCATCATTCCGTCATTACCATAGGGGTGGGGGGTAGGGGTGGGGGTACGGGGGGGGGTCGCCGACGAGTAGATCGAACGCGCGCGAAGCGCGCGGAGGTCTACTCGTTACCTGATAAGCGTACACAATAAAATACAAAAATTGTTGCTTCAAAAATTTTGTATTAAATGTACTTGAAAAAAGAAATATTCTCAGCAGGTTAAATCGTCTCAGGTTTTGTTTCATTACAGGTTCCTTGAGAGAGTACATAATTTCAGCATTTTTATTGGGGAGAACTTTAGTTTTTTCACAAGATTTTGGGCATTAGAAATAATTGTTGGTTTAGGAAGTAATTAAAAAGGGATGCCTGTCTAGCAAGAAAAAACGGAATATAACTACTTTTTATATTATTAAAGTCCTGAAGCAATAGCCAGGATTCCCTAACACACAGGAAGTTTGCATTTTTTTCGATTATAATGAAATCAACGTTTCTACAGAACAGTAAAATTTGAAGTATTTTATTGAAGAAGTTTACATATTGGGTTGGAACTTTTTAAACAATCCCGTCATATATAATTTTGTGAATTTCATCAGCGTGCTCAGTCATAATTCTTTGCTCAATGACTGAAGTTGTCAATAAATCTTCATAACAATTTCACAATGATCGATCCAGCAGGTTACGATACACAAACTGGGTTAGTCCAAAGTAAGGACGCCCAGGAAGTGATCCCACAGCTAGTTCAGTCAATGAATTGGAAGTCGACCGAGGTCGTTTTGGATTTTGGCTGCGGTTCCGGTTTTGTTACAAAAAATATTTTGCTCCCGGCAATTCAAAAACAAATGCCAATCGGAAGCTATCTAGAGATCCTTGGAATTGACATATCTGAATCCGCATTGATTCATGCAACTAAACAACAATCGCACTTGAGTATTCAATATCAATATTTTGATGTATTTGGCCATCATACTAACGAGTTCGAAGGAAAGTTTGACAAAATATTCGCTTTCCATGCTCTGCATTGGATTCCTGAAACAGCGTAAGTGTAACGTTATGAAAATTTTACGCACTAATTATAGTTTTAAAGGTTTCGAATTTAAAAAATTCCTAACTCAAATTATAATCCCTCATATTATAAAACAGAAAGCTCCTACAGCGTTTGTATAAAATGATGAAACCCGGTGGAGAAATTGGAATTTATTCCACGGAAATGTTTCATCACAACCCGGAAATAGATAAAGCCCACAAACATCCGGAGTTTGGTGAATGTTTTCATGTAAATATATTTTCCAGTGGTTATGATTTAAAAATATTTTTAAAATGATATAATTATTTCGGGCGGCATAAAAATAATTGTTAAAACAGGTATTTGCAGACACACGGGAGTTCGTGAATGCATTCACACAAGCTGGCTTTGAAGTTCAACAAGCTGAAACAGTTATGAGTCCGTATTTCTTTGAACATTCTGGCAGTTTCACTGGTAAGGAATTTTAAAATACCCGCATTTTCTTGCTACACGCATTGTGTAATGTAATACCTTTATTCCCAAATGCCAAATTATCACAGCACAAACACTGATTTTTAAAAGTGGCCAACAAATACTAAATCTAGTGCAAATCTTTTAATTAAAAAATGGGTAGATTTATACTCCGACTTATACTACTTGGGCCCATCAGAATCGTCAACCATCTTATCTCTTTATTCAAGTTATAAGAATTTACAAGTATGCTCAGCTCCCTCTAGTGCCATACCCCGAACTGCCTCAAGGTGGCTGAAGGTGCCTTGGCTTATAGCTGCACCAACATTCGGGCCACTTTGGGAGCGTATAGGTTGATAAGGTAATTATGGGGGTTACCCCCCCCCCCGCAACGGGGACTCTCGGAACAGGTCGGAAAAAACCACATGAAAATAAAGCCCTGCCTATTTTTAGAAATTTTACTTATTAGATTCCATTGCGGGAATTGAACCCGCGACTGCCGAGAGAGAGAGATGCAATGCTCTGGCTGCTACACCAGAACGCCCTGCATCTTTTTTAAGTATATGTAACAATTGTTTATTTCATGACAGATTTGATTATATCAACTGGATTTGGACGTGCGCCACATGGAAGAGAAGCAGAGTTCCGAACGTTTGCAGATGAAGCGTTTAAAAATTGGTTTACGCCGGATCCTACACCGGATTTCCCCCACAGGATTCAAACAGAATTCCCTTTATTAATAATTCGAGCAACGAAATCTTAAGATCCTCAAAAGGAATAATTCTGTTTTTCTAGCCACTGTGGTTCTATTATCAATAAAGCGAGGTAGTAACAGATTTACAAGAAATTATTATGCTTTTCAAAATGTTAGAAACGTTCAAACATTATTGGATTTCGTAGGCTCAATACAACAGAATGATTTTAGGATAAATAAAAAACTTTCCTCGAAAACATAACTTGTACTGATAACAATTTTATTTTTTATAAATACATATTGACGTCATTACATACGGCATGAATTCATTTTCATGTACATTATAACATTAATTAATTAAAATTGCAATCAACTAAAGGTCAACATGTGTTGAATCTCAATATTAAGTTCATGTGAAGTTTTTTATTACGTCAGATAGAGATAACTTTAATTAATTAGCAAGTTTATTGCTGAGAACTTTTTGTACAATTACGATTTTTCACAAGCATTCGTTAATTGGGTGAAAGTGTTGTTAAGACCAAGAATACATTTTTTGTTACATCAGTTTTGAATGGAATTACCTGTTTTTATTTCTGATGTGCGTAGGCATGGCCGGACTTCCGGAACGAATAAATAAGCACGTGCAATTATTATTGAGCAGAACTCGTTACAGAAAGATCGCTCAATCTTGCAAGATTTGCACTGATGTTCAATAATTTATTACAGTAATTTCTTCAACTTCACCCTCGTGCTTAGTCCAACTAATTCCTCCTTAACTTTAAATTATTACTTTATTAAATAATAATAACCTAATTTCTCATTAAATTCGTCAATAAATCTCCATTACATTCTCACTATGAACGACCCCGCAGCCTACGATACACAGAACGGGCAAGTTCAAAATAAAGACGCCAAGGAATTGATCCCACAACTAGTTCGGCCAATGAATTGGAAATCGACCGAATTGGTTATGGATTTTGGCTGTGGTTCGGGATTCATCACGAGAAATATTTTGCTTCCTGAAATTCAAAATCAAATGCCAACTGGTAGTCATCTCGAGCTCTTTGGAGTGGACATTTCCAAATCTGCAGTGATGTATGCGGCTAAGGAGCATGCGCACTCCAGTATAAAATATTAATATTTTGATATATTTGACCAAAATTTTACAGAATTCGACGGAAAGTTTGACAAAATTTTCTCTTTTTACGCTCTGCACTGGATTCCTGAAACAACGTAAGTAATTTGTTGAGAGTATGTATGTTTCAAATATTAATTATTTAAATAACTTTACCCCTTTATATCTTTAAAATCAAATGAAAATATGCTGTTCCTACAGTGATCTTAATTTTTGTGTGATTATAATTTGTATGTAATAACAGAAAGGCCCTTCAGCGTTTTCACCAAATGTTGAAAACTGGGGGCGAAATTGGAATGTACTGTGGGGACATGACTTCTTTAAATCCTGATATTGATGAAGCACGCCGAGATCCGGAATTTGGTGAATGTTTTCATGTAAATATAGATGTATTTTTAAATATTATTTAAACGACATTTATGTTTTAGAGAAAAATATTTTAAATAAACATTTTAAATAAAATTTAGTGTTAAGAAAATTTATTCCATGCAAACGAAATTCAACCTTTAAAGAAAATTAATATTTTATTTTACTCTATTAATCTATTTTGGATTGCTGGAAAGGCTTCATAATTTTAAATGAACAGAAATTTGCGGATACGCGGGAATATGCAGCCGAATTCCAGCGGGTGGGCTTTGAAGTTCTGGAAAGTGAAGTACTTAAGCGTCAGTATTTTTTTCAAAATAGCAGTAGTCATGCTGGTAAGAATTTGTTGTTATAAATGAAATTTCCCTAAATAACCACGTACAAGCCAGCAAATAATAATAATTATGTACACATGGTGTATATCAAAGTTTGTATGTTCTGATATACTGTCAGATATGATGATATCTACTGGAATGGCAAGGGTTCCCCAAGGAAGAGAAGCGAAGTTCCGCACGTTTGCAGCTAAAGAGTTTAAAAATTGGTACACGCCGGCGCCTACCATGGAGTCCCCGACGGGAGTTCATTTAGATTGTTCCATACCTTTTGTTCGAGCAAAAAAAGTTTAAGCATAAAACTAATATGTAGCTGTGTACACACTCACTGTAGTATTATTGGATCGTAAATAAAAAAAAACCGGGATCCCGATATGAACTTATTACCTACATGATTTTTAGTCACAAAACCTTTGCTGAAATATTTTAGACAAAGTAGGCCAAAAGTAGCTCAGGCCGTCAATATTTCAGCCAAATAAATTACACTGAACTCTCGCTATAAGAGAACGCTATAAATCACCAAAATCAGTCTCTTATATAGGAATTCTCTTATAGAGAGAGCTATGATGATTATAACTATGTATGATATGTGGGCCCAAAGGATCTCTTACAGAGTTCTCTTATTTGGAATTCTCTTATAGCGAGAGTCCGGTGTCCATATTTTATAATAATGTAAACATATTCAGCATTATCATAGACGCCGAACGCCATGAATGTACAATTTGTTGTAAAAACAATCGCCAGTAATTAAAGGCCAACATGGGTTGAATCTGAATATTATTTTCATGAGAAATTTCTACATCCGATTGACGTAAATGTAATCAATTAACTTTTTTGCTGAGAACTTTTCGTACAACCACGATTTTTCACAAGAATTTGTGAGATTTATGGAGTGAGAGTATTGTGAAAAAAATTAACAAAGGATACAATTATTATTTTTTTGATATCAACAAATTGTTTAAATGCATTACATAATTAAAACGCATGTTTTTGTTTCAAATGTGCGTAGGCCAGACGTCCAGACAGAGAAGAGGCTTTTGGAATTATTATAGAATTTGACTCGTTAGAAAAAATTCACGCGAGAATGTCGCTCGATTTTTGATAAGCTAAAAGTAATTTTTTGAACTCGATCCGAGTGTTGTCCTGATTCTTCCCTGAATCTCAATTTCTTATTGAATTTGCCAATAAATTTCCATTATAATTCTATAAAATAATTGTAACAGGAACCACCTGATCGCACTAAATCAACTTAAAATGAACGATCCAGCAACTTACGATAAGACCAACGGCCCAGTCCAAACGAAGGACGCCGAGGAATTGATCCCGCAATTAATACAGCCCATGCACTGGGACGTGGAAAAAGTATTAAATGTTTTGGACTTCGGTTGCGGATCTGGCTACGTCACCAAAAATATTTTGCACCCAGCAATAAAAGCTCAAATGCCAGCAAGTAGCAAATTAAGCATCATTGGGGTCGATATTTCCAAGTCGGCCGTGGAGTACGCAGCTACAAATCATTTCCATCCCGACATCTCTTATAGGACTTTCAATATACTGAAACAAGACTGGTCAGAATTCGAGGGAAAGTTTGACAAAATATTTTCTTTCCATGCTCTTCATTGGATCCCGGACACCAAGTGATTTAAATCCTAATTTATTAATTTGATGCTAATATTTATTTATCTAAATTCCTATTTTTTTAAATTTCCTACTAATTAATTCTAAATGTTTATGGTAGAAAAGCATTGCAAAATTTGCACCGAATGTTAAAAAATGGAGGTGAACTCGGAATTTATTATTGTCTTATGCACGAATATTTTCCGGAACTCGACAGAGCTCGACAAAACCCGGATTTTGGTCAATTTGTTCATGTGAGTCTTGTTTTGTTAATGACAAATTTAAAACTTTCTGTTGTTTTTTCTGACTGTTGTGTACACTGTACATACTTATTTAATAACTTGATTCTAGTTGATTTTGCTTATTTTGGAATATCACAATACATATTTTCATTAATTTAAGGTATTTGCCGACACCCGCAACTACGCAGACGAGCTTGAAAAGGCCGGCTTCGAAATACATTTTAGCAAAAGCCTAACAAGACAACACGTTTATGAGAGCAAGGGGAGATACGCAGGTAAAGTGTTTTTTCTTATCGTTAGTAAACTATCCGTAGATTTATTTAGGGATAATTTGTCTAAAATATTTTCAAAATTGTAGTTCTAATTGTAATGCTAAATTATTTATGATACTTCTGTGCAGATATGGTCATGTCTACTGGAATGGTCCGCGTTCCCGCGGGATTAGAAGCAAAGTTCAGAGCGTTTTTTGCGGTTGCATTCAGCAATTGGTTTATACCAATCCCAACCCCGGAGTGTCCAACGAGGATTCGGAAGGATTTGTCCGTGGTAGTTATAGAAGCAGCAAAAATTTAAAGCAAAACTTGATTTTAGCTATATGTATCTGCACATTTTAAAAAAACAACAACGTATAAACAAACCTGTTTAATTTCGTTTTAAGGGTTTCAAAACTATTAGAATTGTTAATATAATTATCTTCCATTTCTCTTTCCTTACGTGGTTAATTAGCAATATTATTTTTCAATGTTATTTAATGTTAAAAATTCCACTTGCTATACTGATGAACTGATGATGATACTGCATGTTGCTAAACTCAAGAATTTGAAGGGTTTTAGACACATTCTGGGTTTGTTTGTCAATGTGAAACTCCCTAAAGTTGAAGATTCTACAAATTATTAAATTTCACAACGCGCAATATTTGTGAAGGTTACGTCTCATATCGTCGGTGGAGATGCAAAGAGGGTTATCTCCATGTGCGTCCAGCTGCAAAGTGGGACATTCACCATCATTTTAAATGCAAGGTCGGATAACTCCACTAATTTACAATTGCCTTGCAGTGGAAATTTTAAATAAAAACTACCTCCGTTTTCACTTTTTAATGCAATTTAAACGGAATATTTTATTTTGCACTGAATTGATGGCGGATACTGAGCTTTTAGGTTTACATGGAGATAACCCACTTTGCACCTCCATCGACGATATGCTATAATTTATCAAACAAAGCACTTAAATGACATCCACTTTATCGTAAAATGTTTTTTCGGAATAATTTTATTTCGTTGCTAAATTTTCGTGCAGAGATTAAAATTTAGGCGTGATTCAAGTATTACGTAACGCCACCTGGGGTGGGTGGTCATCTGATTTTCCGGATGTTTGCGTTACGCTCCTATCCTTTAACATTACATATACATACAATAGTGCGTTACGCAGGGTGGGTGGTGGTCAAAAATTCGGATTTTCTG
>JAQGAK010004560.1:0-11947 GCA_034696945.1 Lipothrix lubbocki
ATACTAGCTCTCTCTATAAGAGAATTCCTATATAAGAGACTGATTTTGGTGATTTATAGCGTTCTCTTATAGCGAGGTTTCAGTGTATTACCCTTTGAGACCGAAAAACCGACTAGACCCATGTTATCTTAGGTCCTTTAACAGATTTTGGTAAAATTTTGACATTTCCTTAGGTCTCTGCCAGGTTGATGTACCATCCTCCTGGACAGACTCAAATATATAACAATACAACAGAGCATTTTGTAACCATTTTATTTAAACAATCAAAATATTGCCTTTCAACACGACAATATGTTAACATTGTCGCATATACTCTCGCATGTTTTAAGTCCCATACCGACTGTGGACCTGGACCAGTTGCATTTCTCGAAAAATATCATTAGAGACCAGTTAAAAATAAATATTCCTACAAACACAGACATGTTTTTATTTCATTAAAATTTTCCAGGTGACTCTTATGAGCTAAACTAAATGAATGCGCTCGTGTGCCAAACTCATTACGACGTTAGTAGCTGTGGATTTTGTCAATAATTTTGAAAATCTGTATATCTTGCATTCCTTTTAAACTTGTGTACAAATTTTACATCTTGTTCATATTCACAAATTGAACATCTGCATTTTTTAACAGAAGAAGCTTGAATCATCAAAATCAGTTGGTAAACGATGAGAATAGAAATTGATATTGTTACACTGAACTGTCGCTATAAGAGAACGCTATAAATCACCAAAATCAATCTCTTATGTATATGGGAATTCTCTTATAGAGAGAGCTAGTATGCATATAACTATGCATGGTATGTGGGTCCAAAGCATCCCTACAGAGAGAGTATTTGTATTATAAGTTCTGTTATAACGAGAGTCCGGTGTATTATGTAAATAACTACGTAGATAAGTATGACATACAGACCCAAAAGATTTCTCAAAGAGCGAGAGTTGTCGTACATAATGCATAATACATTTTATGTACATGCATAATTATTGTACTCACTCGTGTTTGTTTATATGGGTCATAAAACCTGACAACTTCTTGGGCATAGTAAATAATCTAAAAATGTGGACTCAGCAATAAATATTTTTAACTCCTCAACTGTTATTTTGGATCTGATATAATGATGCCAATATTGACCACTGTTGCATATCTTGCATTTGTAATTGTATTTTTTTAATCCGACCAAAAGGACATCTTAGGTATAGGTTGTAGGGATAGTTGATGTTTTTTATATAATAAATATATTTTTAATTGACTATGAATCAACTCGTGTTTGGACATGATGTTAAATCAACGCTAAATAAGATTTCCGCGCGCTTTCTGTTACTGGGGTTGCGTCATATTATTCTTGATTCGTAGTTCCAGTTTCTTCAGGTACTAATCCAGATAAGCTTACAATTACGGTAGTCTTAGCAAAAATGAGCTTGCTTCAGAAAGAGTTCAATACGTATGTACTTTACCTGCCTAGCGTCAACGGTAAAATTTTACAGCAGGGTGTACACTGAACCTGCGCTACAAGAGAATGCTGTAAATCACCAAAATTAGTCTCGTGTACACTGAACTCTCGCTATAGGAACGCTTTAAATAACTAAAATCAGTCTCTTATACAGGAATTCTCCTATAGAAAGAACTTTTATGCATAGAGCTATGTATGATATATGGGCCCAAAAGATCTCTTACGGAGAGTTTTCTAATATGTAGATTTCTAATTGCAAGAGTCCGGTGTAATTTATTTTTCAAATTTGTAAGTGGTCAGCTTATCCTTTTTTAACATTTAGCAATTGTTTTTGATGCTCTCGGAAATCTTGATAAAATAGACAATCTAACAAGTTTTACTAACTTTGTTTCAGTTTTTCTCTTCAGCAGCTTTGAAGAGTCAAAAATAAAAACATTAGTCCAGAATGTAAAATTAACATAGTTTTATATGATATAAACAAATACGGGATCGAAATTTCTTCTTTGACATTTTCATTAGTAAGTATTAACAATTATTATCTTGTCATTATTACAATAAATTCGTCTATTTTTTCAACAACATATTTAGCGGATTGGAGCCCTAGTCCACAAATACAATTTGGTTATACACACATTATTCATTACGCTTGATGTGAATATTTTATCTAAAAATTAACAAAAGAATTTATATTAATATTTGCCTCAAATTTTGACCGTAATTATATTTATATAAACTGTAGGAAACGGCGTTAAAAATTTCAGAGTAGTAAGGTTTAATTTTTATTTATTTGAAAATAAAACGTAACTGTTAGTAATCGCTTAAACAGAATTCGGTCCACTGAATCCCAGATAACCAGTAGCATTCTCTACCAGGCCCTTTAACGTTTCAGCACTGCTGGCGTATACACATACACATGTCAAAATGGTGAACACAGTTAGCGTGGCCACTAGCAACCCTAGTCTCATTGCGAGAAGGAAATGACGTCTTGCTAGCTGCTTAGCTGTAAAAAGAACAAAATATAAATTATTATCTTAATTTTAACGAGATTAGCAATTTTGAAAACAGGTTATAATTGGCTAAAACATAGACAACGGTAAAGTAATGATAACAACAAGTTTGTAGGGAAAAATGGTGAAAACTGGACTTCCGCTTATAAGAGGCCCGTTTTTAGTGGTATTTGCAAATTATATCAACACTCGCACTCACCATCGAATTTTATAATGTTTTAATGTTACCACGAAATTGTGAAAAACTGATTGATGGCATCTAAATTGAACCACTGAGGCACAAACAAGATTTTTAATAACTTTGCATATATTTAAACGGGTGCAGAAGTTTAACTTTAGTGGTTTAACGTTGGCGGCAATTTCCAAAAAACGGTACGACAGATTTTCCAATTATCTTGATTTCATTTTTTAAAAAGTTTAATTTCTTTGTATAGAAATAATGAATTTAGACCTCAAAATGTAGCTTTTTTTAGCACTGCAATTCAGAATATCGACCAAACCCGTATGGCCATGTTTTTATTGAATTCAGCAAAACAAGTTACCCTGAGATCATTGAACGACTTTTTAGTGCATGTACGATTTGCACCGCAAAATTCCAAAAGAGCTGAAAATCCTCAATGTTAATTTTTGTAAAATTAAAACATTGTCGAATTCATCTGCAGATTTAAGCTATTTTGGGTTTATTGAAATTGTTTTAGATTTTGTAACTTTATTTTGGAATGATGAAAAATATAAAATATGTATAAGACCTATTTTAGAGTATAAAATACACTAGATTTATAAAATATATTTTGGGTTTAAATATATTTTGGGTTTAAATTTATTTTAGATTTAAAAAATTTATTTTAGATTTGAAAAAATTATTTTAGATTTGAAAAAATTATTTTAGATTTGAAAAAATTATTTTAGATTTGAAAAAAATATTTTAGATTTGAAAAAAATATTTTAGATTTGAAAAAAATATTTTAGATTTAAAAAAAATATTTTAGATTTAAAAAAAATATTTTAGATTTAAAAAAATTATTTTAGATTTGAAAAAATTATTTTAGATTTAAAAAAATTATTTTAGATTTAAAAAAATTATTTTAGATTTAAAAAAATTATTTTAGATTTAAAAAATTTATTTTAGATTTAAAAAAATTATTTTAGATTTAAAAAAAATATTTTAGATTTAGAAAAAATATTTTAGATTTAAAAAATTTATTTTAGATTTAAAAATTTTATTTTAGACTTGGATTAAAAATTGATATAAGGGGCGAAAAAAATTTGTGCTGCAGAGATCTGCACCTCCCCTTATATGTAACAGAAATCTGGACATTTGAACGTTATCACGCGTTTATGTATGAATGTAAATGCTTGGTTATTTGCATGCGTAAAACTGAAACATGCATCTTCTAGTACATTTTAATTAGAAAGGTCATTTCATCTAAAATTGCGTAAAAGTCATTTTCTAGTTTAATAATTATTGAAATTCAAACAAACTATACCAATAACTTGCTGATTTTAGAATTTGTTTTGAATTTTGTTGAAAATCAAATGTTAAAAAACTAATGGATTTCTTTGAAGGTTAGCCAAGTTAAATAATTTTTAAATTAAATTTGTGGCGGTAACTTTTATAGCATGCGGGGTCAGTTTTGGCGCCTAAATTATACCTACTAGCAATTTGCAAAATTTTTTTGAAAATAATATTTAGGTCTAATTTAAGATAAGAGCGTGCCTCTATATCAGCGCGCACGCATACTACATACTAACATTACATTTAATAAATAAAAGGATCAAAATGCCTAGCTTTATTGGGTGCTCTTATAGAGAGGTTCCGCCGTAATTGAGTTAGAGCCAGGATGGTTGGGCTCCTGTCAAAAAGACACCTCTTGGCAAAATAATGTGTTTGGGCAATTGTTTAAATTCAAGGCCAGTTACAGAAGGTAAATAAATATCTTTCGATTTACTGTACATTTACATAAAACAATAATACATACTACTCAACTGTGTGAACCCGAACTCACCTGTAAAAAATGGACTCACAAGCTTCATGAGCCAGTTGCTGACAACACACAGAGAAGCGGAAAGGACAAATACCATTGGCAGTGTGTACAGGAACATTCGCCAAAATTCCGTCATGGCTACAAAAAATTATTCCAGCACAATATTCGTTTATAACATTGAGCAAAACTGGAATTCTATATCTGCACTGTCTCCTTGGCAAATGTTATTTCATCTCAAATAATAAATACATTTTTTGCATCTAGTTTTGAACTAAAAAGAATTCAAATGGGAGGATAAATTTTGTGAAAACAATTTTCAAAAAAACATGCCAAGAAAAATAAAAATGGCGTAAAATAAACTTACCAGTATTTTTTGGCGTTGTTTAACCACTGCAATTTCTGTTCTGCAAAAAGTCAAACAACATAACTGTTAACAACTGTGCTTTTAGTTATTTAAATGGAGGAACAGCAACTGTGCCTAGTGCTGCTTCTGATAGTCTTGCATTAAAATAAGCGATGTTTAGATGTTTTCTTTTTGTTATTGGCAGAACAAATCAAAGACAGTTTTATGTAGCTGCATATACATACTTGTCCAGTGCTGACAAAAAATCGTGTGAGAGACAATGTTACATATGTATTACGAGCCTGATACAATGATTCTCTTCAAACATAGTATTATTGAACATATTAATTTGTTAATTATTATTTGAATAAATAATAATTAAGGTGTTATTGTTTGTATCCATGTTTGTTTTAGTTTCTATGTTGGTACTAATATTTTTACCAATGTTAGTATTATTGCTGGTAGTAATAATTATTTTTATCAATGTTAGTACTATTGTTGATAGTAACAATTATTTTTATCCATGTTAGTATCAGTTTGTATCAATGCCAGTATAAATGTTTGAATTATTTTGTGTGTAATGTTTGTATTAGTGTTTATATCAATTTTGGTATATTTTCTGTGTACTTTTTGTATTAGTGTTTATATGAATTTTTGTATATTTTGTGTAATTTTTGTATAAGTTTTTATATCAATATTTGTATATTTTCTGTGATTTTTGTATAAGTGTTTATATCAATTTTTGTATATTTTCTGTGTAATTTTTTGCATCAGTTTTTATATCAATTTTTGTATTAAATGTTTTAATAAATTTTGTAATCTTTTTGTATTAAATTTTGAAATAATTTTTGTATTAATTTTTGTACTAGTTTTTGTACTAATTTTTGTATTAACTGATGTATTAATTTTTGTACTAATTTTGTACTAATTTTTGTATTAATTTTTGTACTCATTTTTGTACTAATTTTTGTAATAATTTTTGTACTCATTTTTGTACTAATTTTTGTAATAATTTTTGTATTAATTTTTGAATTAATTATTGTATTAATTTTGGTATTAATTTTTGTATTAATTTTTGTATTAATTTTTGTATTAATTTTTGAATTAATTATTGTATTAATTTTTGTATTAATTTTTGTATTAATTTTTGAATTAATTATTGTATTAATTTTTGTAATCATTTTTGTATTAATTTTTGTATTAATTTTTGCATTAATTTTTGTATTAATTTTTGGATTAGTTTTTGTAATAATTTTTGTATTAATTTTTGTAATAATTTTTGTATTATTGTTTGTATTAATTTTTGTATTAATTTTTGTAATAATTTTTGTATTATTGTTTGTTTTAATTTTTGTAATACTTTTTTTAACAACTTTTGACGTTGTTTTCGCCTTAGTGATATTTTTTTATTATTTTTGTATTGTTTTTATATTATATTTGTATTGTTTTTTTATTTTGTTTGTATTGTTTTAATATTATGTTTGTATTGTTTTTATATTATGTTTATATTATTTTTATATTATGTTTGTATTGTTTTTATATTATTTTTGGATTGTTTCTTTAATCTTTTTTGAATGAATTTTTGTATTAGTTTTTCCAATAATCGTCGTAATAATTTTTGTATTAGTTTTTCTAATAATCGTTTTAAGAATTTTTTTATAAGTTTTTCCAATACTCGTTGGAATAATTTTTGTATTAGGTTTTCCAATAATCGTCGTAATAATTTTTGTATTAGTTTTTCCAATAATCGTCTTAAGAATTTTTGTAAAAGTTTTTCCAATACTCGTCGTAATAATTTTTGTATTAGGTTATTTGCTCCCTGAGACAAACTTTCCCAGCCTGTGGGTCCGACAACTATCTCTATAAAACCACTTGTATGCTATGATGTAAAATATCATTACATTTTTAGTTCCTTCATCTGCCCTCTTAATGAAATGCTTCATCCTTGATGCCAAATATATTGACACGTTTTCAGTTTTTTTAAATTCAAAAATTTAAACTAAATTTACGTTATTAAGTTTTTTCCTTTAATTTTTACGCTGTTGGATTTTAACACAACACAAGGGTCATACTTTCACACACCTAATACAGTGGAACCTCGCTATAAGAGATCTCCATATAAGAGAATTCTCTCTATAAGAGATCCTCTTGGCTCGCATGTCATACATGGTTATATGCATACGAGCTCTCTTTATAAGAGAATTTCTATATAAGAGGCAGATTTTGGTGATTTATAGCGTTCTCTTATAGCGAGGTTCCAGTGTATGTGCATGTTATTATTCTTCAAAATTAAAATAACTCACCCAAATAGTAAAACGGTTGATGAGTACTGCTTAAGCGTTTAATAAAGCCTGCCCTAGATTGGCATGATGATGGGGACAGTAAAAACGACGAAACAAAAAATACAAGAAATTAAGTAAATTGGCCATACATAGTTAAATCTCTAAGAAATGTAAATACATAGTCAACTTATTTAAAACTGAATTCCGCGTCAATATCTCGTGGATGGTGGTATCTAATACTTAAAAATACTGATTATTATATAACAAAAGCTTTAAAGTGCGTTAATAATTAAAAGAAAGGGTGGTTTCGCTATTACGGCATCTGGTTATAAGAGCACTTTTTTGCAGTTTTATTTTGTGCTCTTATAGCGGGAGTAGACTGTAGTTTTTTAAATAATCTTCGTAATAATTATTTATAATAATCTCTCTATAAAAGAATACATACATAGGAAGTTGTTATAGACAGATCAAAACTGAAAAACTGGGGTACATTAGCAATTATGCTAACCATGTTTTGTAAGTGAATGTACATCAACCGAAACAGGGGGGTCGAGTATTTAAATCTTTTATATTTCAACAAATTTTTTAAATTACTTCATTTTGTTGGCATACATTTATGTACTGTAAACATTCTTCAATATATGTAGGTATACTTAAATATTCCGTAGTAACTGAACTGAAAGATAGGTAAGCAGGTTTTTTTGTCACAGCTTGAAAGCAAATCATAAATGTTTGATTATTGATTTTTAATTAGAAATTTCGGATATTTTATTGATTGTTTGAACTTTCATTGAACGTTATTGCGAAGTTTTAATCAGAAATTTCGAATTGTAATTGGAAATTTCACATACAAATTGTGAACTTTATTTAGAAATTTCATATTTTTAAATGAAAATTGTAAGTTCTAGGAAATTAGGAATTCTTCATTGGATACTGGCAATTTTTAACAAGATTGTGCAATTTTTATTACAAAATTTTCGGAAACTTATGGGTCAAAAATAATTTTAGCACCTTTCCAAGTTTAACGGATGACAGGTTTCTACACTTTTTAAATAAATGCCCCAACATAAAATTATAATTACCAGCCAGTTAATAATTGTGGAAAATGTTTTAAATTCAATTTTTAATTCCGTTATGTATTTATTATTTAGTTTTACAATTACAGAGTAACTGAATTAGATTCCAGCCTAATACATATGCGCTTCATGTACAATTATTACATAAAGAGTGCATCATTGGCGACTACAAATACAAGGTTATATTTTTATTTAATTTCAACGAAGGTTTTGTTCATTGTAGACCTATATAATATTTGTTTACCTCAATTTTTTGGCTCCTTTGACATAAACTGTTATTCCTGGTGGGTTCAATCTGAAAACAAAATTACGTTACAAAATAAAAATTCTAGATGCCCGCGCTATTTTAAATAGAAACATTTTAGCGCTTTTCAAGTTTATCAATAATACATCGCGCACGCTTTTGAGGTTGATAATTACAATATATATCTAGTCAATCTCTTACATATTCTGTTTCTTTTTAAAATGCTAAAATGCTGTTGGGTGTTTTGAATATTATAAGTTACTTATCATAAAGGCAAGGCGCCTGCAACCACAAGTAATGCCGGAAGGATGTGGACACTAATTAAAATTCTTGGTGCATGAAATTTTTAATCTGTTTGTTTTGATTCAATTACTACCTGACGTATTATTTACACATCGTCTACATATTTAGCGTAACGCGTAATTTAAAAAGCATTAGAGCGTAATTTCAGTGAATTTAAAAACGCAGGCATCAGGAATTCATGTTTTGTTACTAAATAATTATTAACTATTGATACATTTGTTACCATAATGGGCTGACGCTTTTTTCAACACAAAATGGGCACCTTGGCTGACCGGTTGTGTAATAAATATTTAGAAATTACGTTGTATAAATGTCTAATTGCATATATATTAACCGTATACTGTTTCTGTTCATACACCTAACTGCTTCAAATGAAATCGCATTTTTTTTATTACCGACGAGTTAACAAGAATCCAGTTAGAATATAATTAGAAAATAATAGTTAGAGAAATAGAACAAAATTATTGTTTTTAAGAGAAAACCGATATAAAGTTCACAACCAAAAAGTAATTCGCCGAAAAATTCTCATAAATGCTACGATTTATGCCGTTTAAAAATGCCGTGTGTGCTTACCCAAAATGCCTAAAATACCATGGCAGAAATTTACAACACTAACCATATGAAATGAACAATACGTTATATAGTATATTATACACCATTGTGGTGTCAGTTGTAAATAAAATGAAGTTACTCTCTCTCTCCACATAACATAACATTGAGTATCTTTAACATTTCCTACCCTATATATACCTCTAGTACCTTATTAGAAATGTTGTATATAACAAACAGTATAGTAATTATGCGTTTATTAACATGGTGATTTACATTAATTAATAACATTTTTGTTTTAAATCAATTTTGATTTGCTTTGGATTATTTTTCTAAAATTTTTTATTATTTTTAATAGACATTACATTTATATTGCATTTATTGTAAATATTTTCCAAAACTAATTAATTTAATTAACTGATACTTTTTCAATATTCATTCATATTACTAAAGTTAAATTTTATTTCAGTGTAGTGATTGTTTAGAATTATATATGTTTTGTAAACTTGTATTGTTTAAATAATTTTTTATATAGCAATAGTTTTATTATAATTTATTCATTCTCATAACTTGTATCCAGTTTTTTAATTGTATTTAATTTTTGAAAAGAAATCATTTCATAGCTTATTTATTTCAGTGTTAATTAAAAACCATAATATTTTATAAGTACAATAATTTAATTTAGTTGTAATTTTGTTTTCTAAATTTGATGTTAGATACGATTAACTTGTTTTTAAAACTTAATTGTATTTTTGTAAATAAATACATATTATTTATTTTATCTTCTAATAATTGCTATAACTTAAATTGCATCATTTTCGATCACGTATTTTTTTGATTTTATAAAGTCTGTTTTAGTTTATTCGTTAAACATCGTATTTTTTAATTTTTATATGTTTTTCAACTTCTATGTAAATAATTATTTAGACTAATAACAATTTACAGTTATTTTAATGACTAAGCCTTTTTAATTACTTGTAACATATTTATTTTATTGTAACGAAATTTGTATTTTTTGTAGATTAGCCGTTAACCTAAGCGATTTCAGCACCGTTTACATACTTTGAAGTAGAATATGATGCCTGGTTGGTCTAGTCCAAAATAGCTAGTTCAGTAAACAAATTTTGTCTTATCTGCAAAAAAAATTCAAAATTAGGTACTTTATTGTAATCAGGGGTAGTCGATCAGGTTGAAAAGGTGGCATTTTCTCCAAGGTTGACGCACATATAATTTACACATCCCCTAAATTCTACATTTCAGCTGAACTTGCAGAGCAAGGTGAAAAGGTTTGATGTAGCCCTTTTACCAATATTGTCAGCGTATCATCCACGGACAAAACCTCGGTTGTTACAAAACAAAATTAACATTTTGGTTAACCCAGTAAGT
Source organism: Lipothrix lubbocki (assembly GCA_034696945.1). Taxonomy (NCBI): domain Eukaryota; kingdom Metazoa; phylum Arthropoda; class Collembola; order Symphypleona; family Sminthuridae; genus Lipothrix; species Lipothrix lubbocki. The sequence goes on from JAQGAK010004560.1 coordinate 10,621, forward strand.
ACTTAAAAGAAACTACATAAGTACCTGAGGGTTTTCTCTTTTTATTTATAATACCACGACTGGTTGAAACAAATTACGTACGAAGATTTATGTTTGTTTGAACACCAATGATATTCTGCGATCTTCAAATTTATAAAGTCCTAATGCCTATTTTTGTTGCCACAAACTTTTTGTCTTTACAACTAAATATTTATATTATTTCTTATTTACAGTCGACTCTCTCTATAAGAGGCCTCCCTATAAGAGCATTCTCCTTATAAGAGCGCTTTCCTGTCCTCCCCAGCATATTTCATTGTTATTTGTGTTCCCTATAAGAGCATTCCCTATAGAAGCATTTCCACTATGACAGCGCCAAAATCCTTGCTGTTGAAGCCTGTGTCGTTCCCTATAAGAGCATTTTGCGTTTTGCAACCGTAACACTAGATTATTTGCTCGTGCAAAACTAAAATATGCGTCTTCTTGTACATTATTATTAGTAGTAGCCCAAGTAATTTTAAATTGATTATAAGGACTTAAATCATTTTCTAAATAATATACAAAAATTCAGTAATCAATGCATTATATTTCGTTTTTTTCTATTTACGATATAAATTTTGTTAAACATATGCATTTAAATAATAGAATTAATAATAAATTTATTTTTTATTTTTAATAATTGGGACACGGGGCTAGTATATTTCGTTTTGAGTCAGTTAAGGTATATAATAATTTATTAAAACTTCAAGTATTATTAATTTAAGAAACGGGGAAAACAGATCTGGCCTATACATAATTGATGCAAATTGAAAGCATCAGGACACATTTTCAAAATAGTTTTTAAAATTAAAATTAAAAAATGTTTCTTTGGAATACTGGACTCTTTTTAAACAGCTGTTTAATTAACTGTTGATGTGATGCGTGATTAGCTGTTGAGTAGCAAATTGGATTAAACTAAACAAAATAAAGTATTTCAATAGAGCTTTAAAAAGAAGCTTAATTTTTTATAAAGAATAAATTAAATGTTGAGTAAAATAGTAGATTATTCTAGAACATATGCACAAAATTATTTAGTATTTAAAGTCATACCGTTTTAGTTAAACTTTTAAATAAAATAGCTAGTTCATAGGACATGATGACTTTACATATTAGTTTATTTGTGTTTACAAACACTACATGAATGAATTAGAGTATGTATTTGGCTTTAAAATACGTCCGCTATAATGTAATTATGTCATTATGTTTGTAAATTGAGTTAATTCGATTTTAGTTACATATTTAGGCCTAATTCCCTATAACAGCGTACCCTTATAAGAGCGCAAATCATGGTCTTTATAGTGTGCTCTTATAG